>UELX01002138.1:0-34225 GCA_900480035.1 Eupelmus urozonus
CCCCCCCCCCCCCCCGCCTGCGCGCCGGTGGCAGCAAGCTCCGAATACTTTTTGACTGGCAGGCTTGTTTAAAATTGTGTTACTTTCGAAATCCCCGGGCAAAGGGGCGAAATTGAACCTGAGCCGTCGCCATGTTGAGCTGTGTTGCACGCAGTTTTATTGCGCTGGATTTTGCTGTTTTCGATTCGAAATTTATTGCTTTCTTTTCGCGAAACTGGAGGCTAGAATACTGATACGGGCCTGATCATTCTTATTTTATATCGGGATCCCGCGCAGATTACACTGGAATATAAAAGTTTTTAGTTCGAAAAAGGTAGGTTCCGTTTACATGGCTTCGAACTAGTTAATAATTGATGTAACGCCGGTTTACTATAAATAATTGTTATTTCTGATATTTTGAGTTTATCAATAAATTTTGCGCAATAAATAATTTTGCCTAAATAAAATCTTTTTCGGGTTAAATCACGATGAAAAACAGGGCATAAATTCCGAAGAAAACGTAAAAGACTCTTCCAGAATACAAATTGGGTGAATACGGATTCTCCAGAAACCGTAAAAATTTCTCTTTCGAAAATAAAAGTTATAAATTTTTCCAATTCAAGAGCCGCGATTCTTGGCGAAAGATCCAAATTCAAAACTGCGCCAGGCAGAGAAAATTCAAAATCACTTCGCAACTCCGTACAAGCTTTCACACCTAAATAAGCAATTTAAAGGCTCGACCCTTAGCTTATTTAGGATCCGCCCTTAACCGACTTCCTCTCTGATCCTGGATATTTCAGCCACCCTAAAAATTTCAGGCAGCACTCGGGCTCATTCAACATGCAAATCCCGCAGTGATCAGGCTCGAAGCTCGAATCCCACCTTCGATCCCTTTCCGAACTAGGTCAGAGAGAGCGAGAGGGACGGAGCGAGCTTCGCGCCTGATTAATTCAGCCGCCGCGCGTCGACGACGTCGCGATTCTGGCTCCGAGCTCGTGGCAGCTAATTAGCGCTCGCGCGCGTCTCAATTACAGCTTCGCGCGCGAGCGGTAATCGCAAAGTTCAGGCGCGACGTTGTCCCCCCCTTCCCCCTACTCTGCCAGCCCGTTATCGCCCGGCGTGCGCCTATTATCGTCATTATGAGCGCGATAATGGAATATGTAGTACTTGCGCACGCGATTTTAGGGGAGGCGCGAAACTTGGGCGGCGACGCCGGCGATTAAAACTTTGCACTTGGGGCTTCATCGCCCGAGTGCATGCGCTAGCTGCCAAAGAGGGTGGGTGGGGAGTGCTAGATCCTGAATTGGAAATTAGTTCCGATGGCGTTATTGTCGCGTGATTCGAATGTCGAACGTCTTGGTGGTGGGAAAAACTGCTGGTGTTCGCTTGACTTCGCGTTCGACTATGGTAATATTATATTGATTAAGGTGTATTATTATTATTAGGTGAATGTTTGTAATTACAGGAATTGGAAAATTGTATATTATTATTGAAAATTGAAAAAGGGCAGCTTTGCAATGTATAATTAAATAGTCTTTCTACACTTCTTTAGCCAAAGTAATAATTAAAATTAATTATCAGACTTATAGATTAAAATGCTTGATTAAATTGTGAAATAACGTTGCAAAAGGGATCCTAGTCAATCAAATTAATGAAATTTCAGAAGAGAATTATAGCTTGAAATAATAGCAATTTAAGTAATTGCATTTTCAAAGTACACCAATAGAACTTTATTATTAATACAAATTATCATTCATCTCCTCCATCAACCTACTTTTTTCCATAAAATACTAGTTCTAATTGAACAAGCGATTATAGGAATACGATTACATCTTTCCATATCAAACCAAAAATCTCACTTATTTTCACTAACCCACCAACAAAACATTCACAACCAAGCCTCGCAACGTCAACCCAACTCCTCGACTCATCCATTTCCATGGAAAACGCGTGCTAATCGCATTAACAAAACTTGGAGCGCTCGCCTGCGTATTTTTAGCTCGACGCGTAATTATCACTAGCGGCGGGGGCATCATCGTCGTCCATACTTTTATCTAAATGCAATTTTCGCAATTACGGGTCGGCAAGCGTACAGGATCGATCAGCCGCCTCCTCCACCCCCAGGGCCGGGGGGGCTGCTACGCCCGGGACGAAATTAACGAGAACCTAACGCAATTAAAGTCTCGTCGCGCGGGCCGCCGCCTCCTCTCTTGTTCTAGCCGCGCCGATATTACACGCCGCACGACCCGTCTAATTAAGAAACGCGTCGCCTATGCAACTTGAAACTCGATTCATCGCGGAAATTGGCTTCGCTCTCGACTTTTTGCATATATATAGCGGCCGGCGACTGCGATTTTATATGTGTGTACAGGCGAGAGGAAAGTTTTGTGTTTGGAGTTGGCTGATTGATGAGCGCCGCGGACGCAGTTTCCGCTGGGTTGCAGGTGCTAACAATCAGTTTTGAGAGAGGAGGAGTGTAGCTTTGGTGATGTTCGATAGCGGCTGGAGTTGGAGATTGACGGAAAGTTAAGAAAATTTTGAGAGAGGGAGAGTTGGCAGAAATTTTAATTAGTTTGTGGTCTCGCGTTGAATATGGTATAATAAAAGTTTCGTTAAAATGTGATTAGCTTGTGTATTTGATTTATGAGAAGTCGTATAAGAGGAACGTTTTATATAAAATTTGTTTTTGAAATGATCTTGTATAAAACATTTAAAAACACTGCTGCAAATTCACGTATTCCTGCAACTTTAAATTCAATAGTTAATCCATTCAAGCAAAGGACAGTATCAGCAGCAGAAAATAAAAAAAAAGAGAGAAAAAAACAAAAACAAATTGCAATACATTTTTCTGTTAATTGCAGGTAGTCCTCGCAGACTGACGCGGAACGTGCGGCTTGTCATTTCGGCGATTTGGCAAGCGTAGAATAATTGAGCGGTGTGCCGGTCGCTCACCCTGCACACTCGAAAAACCAGCATGACAAACTATTTACAACAGAAGAGAGACAGAAAGAGAGAGTATAGAGAGAAAGATAAAGAGAGAAAGAGAGAGAGGGGGGGTGAAAGTTCGTGTTGATATTTGTCGCGGATTAATTCGTTAATTTGTTTTTCCGGTGCGTGCGCAGCGCTTCAAAGAGATCCACCACCCTCCTAACAATTGCCTGATTAAAAGGTTCATTGGGTCGAGAATCGAGTGATTGCAGAGCGGATAGCGCTGGAAACGCGCACTGGCCGGCAAATTTTGTCTATTTGATGAGTTTGTACGGTTAATGGAAATGCGCCTGCGTGGGTAGAGGATTAGTTCTGTACAGCTTCTGTATTTAATCTTAGCTAATAAACTTTAATAATTTAATGCTGTGTAAAAGTTATGCTTAAAAACGTAGTATATAAGTTGTATACTTAAAATTATAATTTGCTTGTGAGTAGAAATGTGCATAGGTTAAGAAAGCCAGGTTTCACAATTTTTTGGATTTTTGTTTACAATATTTATAAACATTGCTTTTACATTGTTAATGCATATTTCCATTTTTTTTTCAATACTTTGTTTTACAATATGTAATTATAATTGAATATATAATATGTAATATATAATTTTCTTTCTACATGATATTCCTCATATTAGTAATTCAATTTTTTATTCAGACGCTCTTAATAATTCATTTATAAAAAAATTCACTATCTCTATTCCTCAAAGCGCACAGTGTCTTCATCAACCCTTAAAATCGTATGTTCACTTCTAGTATATCGCGACTACATTCAAACTCTCATACATAGCTATACTCATACAAACTACGCCGCTGTTGGCGCTTTCTGTTATATCTCTGTTTCTTAGTCTCATCATCGATAGGATGAAAACTTTGTTAATTAGGCTGCGCGCGCAGCGGCCGTGACGCCGCTAATGCCGCCAACTAATTGGCACCCGAAGCACGACAGCGACTACCCCACGCTTCAAACGCTTTCACCTTTGTTTTCCGCTTCCGCGATTCCGTCGTGCGAAGCTTGAGTTTGTAAAACTGTCAGACGGCTGAATTGCACGGCTGTTCACTTTTTCTTTGCTTTGCGATTTTATTTACTCCAGGGATAAAGAAGCTGCATGGTCTAACAATGATTGTGAGTTGAAGGGATTTTTTATTTTTAATTTCCAACTGTTAGCGGCGCTAGAATATATCAGCATGATATTTGTGTGAGAACGCACCTAACTAACTTTTACTTTGTGTGCTGTATCTCTTTATAGCTGTGCCTCGGATTCTGCTAACTAATAAACCATTTCCGACAAGTACTCACTTGAGGAGTAGATAGTCGAGAATCGCTTCCATGGTACACTCTAGTTTCCCAAGCCTTAAATCTACTATCCCCGCAATTTCCCGTGGCTATAGCTAAGGTAAAGGTAAACCTACATGTACATAAAAAATCTCCATTGAGAATATAATAAAGACAAAAGAGGTTAAATTAAATATTTTTTTATCAAAGTTATTTTTTTCGCTTGAGGACATAGATGAAGAAGCTCTTATTAATACAGTGAGTCATTTACCTGAACAAATTCTAATATATCTCGAGTTGAGATATTTTTTTGGGCTATATATTAATTAAATACATCATGATTGGCTTTTGCTACAATCGTTTAGATAAAAATCCATTACTATTGATTAGATTTTTATAAATGTTTTTGTAAATGTTCTAACACAATTCTAAAGTTGTAAATTGTAAAGTTCAATTCTTAAATTAACCTAAAAACGTGCTAGTAGATATATACCGAGTTTGGTAAGACATACTTGATGCATGTTTCATATGATTAAAAAATATTTAAAATCTTTTTGTTAATTACGATAAATATAATCCTCTTTTATTAATAATCTTTTACAAATATTTTAAACATATTTGTTTTACTAAAAACTTACTTTTAAAATAAGTATCCAAAAGTTCAGCATTATCACATGAGTTTCAGTAACGCAGCAATTACGAGCCGGCGAGTATACACCCAGCTTATAGTTAAAGCATTATTAGTAAATGCATTATTCTTGCTGATCAATAAAGACTTTTACGAAATAATAAACGAACACTTACGGAACTCTCGTAAAATATAAATACGCAGACGCCACGTATGCACACATTTACGGCGCGGAACACTGTCAAAAAACCATTTGATCCAATAATCATAAAGGGTACAGAGCCGAACTACAAGTTTTCATGCACGCACCATTTACGTGCATATTTCAGAACTCATAATACAGACACTGGCGCATACGTGTACTTACGTCCGCTTACATACACATATGTGCGCATTCGAACGCACATGTAAGTGCACACAGACGCAAAATCGCGCACTCGCACACACATACGAGCCAGCTCGTACACACGCACGAGGGTCATGTTAACGTGGCAGTGATAAAAAAGCATAGCACGCTAGGAGCGGGTGAAATGAGGCTTGCGCGGAGGGGAGCGGGGATAGGGCAGCGGCAGCGTCGGCGGCGGTGGAATGGAGGGTAAGAGCTTACGAAGTCACTTTAACGACATCATAAATTTCAGGCGGTCATCTTCCGCCTCGCGAGTCTCGGAAATGCATTTACGCTTGACGCGAACCGAGAAATGACGTTAGACTCTCCTTGCCCCCCTTCGGTCTCTCCCTCTCCCTCTTTCTCTTTCTCTCTGCCGGTCTCTCTCATTTGCTATCTTGGCTCTGCAGGATGCGTTTTATTGACAAAGATTTAATGGCTGAAATGTGGGTGACATTTTTCTAATCGAATGATGCATCATTAAGTTGTATTATATTCTTTTGTATAATACAAGGAAATACAAAAACTGCGTAAAACTATAATATTAGCAACGTCAAAGAACATAATGAATAAGTTAATGTTTTTACATATTGTGAGGGTAAAATGGCTTTAATCCATTAATTTGCTCATTCTCCACATATAAAAAAGCTTAAGTCCAACAAACCAATCGAAAGAGATTTTATTAAAATGTATAAATAGATTAATTCCATTGGAGCCGAAATAAAAAATAAATATACGCAACAAAAAATGAACCATTAAAATAATTTGTAACTTAATTAATACTCTCTTAATTCCTCATTTATTTTTTATAAATAATTGAAAAAGTTTCTCCTTACTAGTACAAATTAATTTCCCACCTCTTTGAACAAACACAATAACGTGAATCATTAATTTCTACACGTTACTTCCGCGTCACCATTTAAAATTGTTTACTTGGCTCTCAAAGGAGCCACCGAGATCCTCACCAAAACTATCAATCCATCAGAAACGCCATAAAACCCCCACAGCGTCCAGTCCAAGCGTCCAAACAAATCCGCGCGTAACACTCTCACGCTCGACTGATCCAGCGCGCAGCGCTTCAACAGGTGAAACAGACTCCAGCGACTGGCTCTCCTCAAGCCACCTGGCTCTCTCCCCTCCCCCCCAGCTTCACTTCTCCGGCAACTATCTCAACTCCTAATCCGAACTCTCCTTGTCGCTCGGCTCGAAGGATTAAGGCAACAGCAGCAGCAGCAGTCGACTTCCGACCTCTCGCCGATATTGTAATTGCCGGGCTAGGCGAGCGAGCAAGTGGCCTCCTCAAGATTGATGAGGCGTAAGGCGCGAGTTAGTCTTGCGGCCGCCGAGGCAAATTCGGAGAAGCAGCGGCAAAGCCGGGTCACCGGGATATATAGCGGCTCCGGATTGGAGAAGTTAAAGTGGAGAGGCTGCTAGCCGTGCGCCGGTTTAGCAGAGAGAGAGAGAGAGAGAGAGAGAGAGAGAGAGAGAGAGAGAGAGAGAGATTGATTGATACGGGGATCAGTGGCCCCGGCTTGTTATATTGCCGCGAAGCAGCGCACCATGTGGCGACGTACTCCGTGTAGCTGTGTGTCTACGGGCTTGCCAAGTGCGGCTTTATTAAGAAAAAGGAGGCGCGGTATGGTGGGCTTGTTGTCGGTAGCAGTTTGTGATTGACGCGTTTCGAGGAGGGCGAATATTCCAGGGGCTTATCCTTTTATTATAAAGTTGCTGAATCGATGATGTATAAGTAGGCTTGCTTGCGCGTTTTTACGCTACGGGAGGTGCGCTCGTTTTTCTTTTTTCATTCAGACGCTGATGCTCCCGTAATTAAAGTCTAACAAAGGCTTAATGTACTTATAACTCCACGCAATATCAGTACGAAGTAATTACAATGCAATTTCAGACTCGGCGGCGAAACATCCGGCAAAGACACTCGGCGACAAACGTCAATGGTTAACCGAAATTTAATAAAGAGCCCAGAAGAGCCGCTCTCCCCGACTCCCTCTCCGGTCTCTCTCTCTCTTTCTTCTTCGTCGTCGGCGGGCACAGACACCACTTCTGCTTTCCAACTTTGTCTCCCGCGTCGGAAGCCGACGACGTCGAAGTTAGCGCTTTTGGAGAATTTCCCGGCTCTTTTGTTGACTCGCGAGTGGCGATGAATAACGAGGAACAGCACGCGAGTTTTTGCGTTTGAGTGAGCGGAAATTGTGCCTCGCGCGTTGCCGCGGCTTGAGAACAAACAGCTCGGCGCATGAGCCGCTGTAATTGAGAAGATCCGTAGTTGTCTTTTTAAGGGGAGACGGGAGTTGGTAAAGAGCTGTTATTAAATTTAGTTTTTCAAGTCTTTGCTGGTTCTCGTTGTTAATTTATTAATTTATTAATTATTGTTTGTTTGTATTGACAGGTTTGGGAATTAGTTTGTTTGATTAATAATCAATTTTAATTTAAAAATTAATACAATATTAAGAAATCTTTGTCAAAGCAATATATTAGTTTAATTTATATTATTTAAATTTATTATTTCAATTACAAATAAATATTGCATTTGTGCTTATAGAGTGTACACATTTTTACAACTTACGCATCATAAACAAAATATTAAACCTGACAATCTTGCAAAAAATTAGTAAACAATGTAAACGAACGCTCCTGACATGCTAAAACTCAAACCTTTTTATCAAAGTAAAGTAGCTCTTACATCATAGTGACAAAAGAAGAAAGGCCGCAACAAAAAAGGAGACGTTCAATCGGTGCAGTCGGTCGCCCGCGTTTAATTTTTCAAGAGAATCCGGCGCGCACCGGAAGGTCCAGCGGATCCTCTCGGACTTCCGGCGGACGGAAATGATTTGGAGCATCGCCAGTGGTCGGGTTTTTCTTTCTCTCTTCCGGTTAAGATCTTCGAGAGTTCACCAGCACGGAAAACACGCGAGAGCCTCGCAAATCGCGACTGAAACGTCGACTTTATGCCGGGGTATATGCTAGGATGACCTTTGTACGTTTCAGAGTATAGAGAAAAGTTTAATATGTTGTTTTTTGAAAAGGGGTTATTATTAACTTTTGGAAAGTTTAATATACTCACGTAATCCTTAGCATCGAATTTAGAATTGTGAGTAGAAATACCAACTATGGGCACCGTGAACATATTTTATTGATGATAATATAATTACATTTTACACTTGTGTATAATCCATCGATAGAAATAAATTTTGTAATAAAATAACCAACGCAAAAATGTTCTAACTAATAATTAAGCGCATGAAAACAACTTTTTGACTCTGCTTCAAAGAGAACTCCACAAAAATACTCGAAAAGAAATAATAAAAACCCGCAAATAACAAACTCCACCTTCGACAGCAACAAAGGCGTCTTAACAAATTCCCATCAAACTCCATACAGCGTAAAAGGGGAGGTCTCCACTCCGAAGACTCCTCTCGGCTGCGCGGGCGAATAAGCCGCTCCTTGGAAGTTCCCGGCAGAGAAGAAGAGAGGCGGAGAGGAAGCCGCAAACAAACTTTTGGGTTTATCGAGCTCGCGCGCTCTCTCCAAGGTGGCGCGAATATTTGATAGTCTTTGCCTTTCTTCCTGCCGCGAGCGCACGCGCCCGCGCGCGAGACCTTTTTGCTTCTTCTTCTGTTCCATCCTCCCTTGTGTGCATGTGGAGAGGCTCGTATTTGCCTTGCCGATTTGCTCCATTGTACTCTCGCTCCCGCGCCCGCGCGCGACTTTTCCGCGAGATTTATCGCTTATTTTCTCGGTGCGCTTCCCTTTTTCTGGGCTGCGGGGACGAGGAGCTTACATTCGGCCGGCTCTTTTTCGAGAAGGAAGTTTGGAAAAATTTTTTAAGCGCTTGTTATTGTGTGAGATGTGAGCTTAAGTTATTTTATATTGACAAGTCTCGGATCAGTCAATAATTATTTAATGTTTACATCCTAATTAAGACTAGAGAGTGAAATTAAAATAATTTTTAAAATAAGAATATTTTGATATTTTCATTTTTATATTTTTTTTCTGCGACTTTTGATATAAACTTATTATAAATTTGATTCCTTTAATTTTTTTTACTAATCCTTAATTTGTACTTTTTTTCTGAACTTGCGCTATATTTCTATTATTTACCTTGAGCATATAATAATTTTCGCCTCGACAATTTTTGTGAATAAGAAGGCTATTTGCCTTTCCTCCATTATTACACTTTCACTCGACTATCCGGCCGCGCGTTCTAGTCACTTTTTCTTTCTCGCCTTTCTACACCCAATCATTCACTCTTTACTACGCTTCAAATACTTTTTCATTCATCATTTTTATTTATCGAGCTTTTTTACTTTTCTGTGCGCAAGTGCATGAAAAATAGTCAAATTATTCATACAACTTCTTTTCTAGTTTAAGCATGAAAATTCATCCCTACAATTTTTCTAGCAAGAGTAAGATAAACAACATTAAGAAATTAATTTTTTGAACAAATTTTATAAAAAAAATATGCAGTTGTCATATAAGTATCCAAAAATTTTGTACGGCTTACGAATCCCAAAGATGTATACGATTGTCGTACTTTTCTCGCTCTTTGCGCGACTACCAATTTCGTTTTCAAAAATTTTAACCAAAAAAAGGATTAATAAACAATATAAGGAGCAGATAAAAATATTCTAAAGGCGAAAGAATAAAATTGTTAACCGAAATGTAATAAAGTAATTAATTATATTAAATAGATAATATTTAAAGTATACATCGTACAATTATTATAAACACCACCCACACATCCACTGACAAGTGTTAACCCTCAACTCCATTCCACCACAGCAAAGAATAACAAACCGCTCTCTAAAAAAAGCCGCAAATCGTTCCACTCAATACACCCACCCTCTCCCCACCTCAATGAGAAATCCGAGCCTCAATCACGGAAAAAAGTCCTCTGCCCCCTCATCGCTTACCCAGCTCGATCGTAGTTACCCCTCGCTCTAAAGAAGGATACCCATGGCGCCCGGCTATTTACGCGAGGCGCGCTTCGCCCCCGCAATATTTGTTCTTTGACTCCGCTCTCGCGGCTCTCCTCTCCTCGTGGCGCGCGCGAAAGAAATTGCCGGAGCGCGCGCCGCTACCGTGAAGCCCCCCCGGGGCTAATTGTAGGTGGCGTTTGATCTCGCGGTGCTCGTAAATTAATGCTCCTTTGAGCCGTCCTCCGCTAGTGCAGCCGCTCCGACTCTTTTTCTGACAGTGGATGCGCGCACTCTTTGATTTCGCAATTTCGTGGTTTCTCGTATAATTCAGCCGGATGAAAGTTTCGGCTTTTCTTTTTCGCCGGAGGACGCCGTCGGGGATTTTTTAATTTGGCGGGAGAGGCGAGTTTTGAGAAAGAGTTGAGGATGTGGAGTCGGAGGTTCCGTTGAATGTTTCATGGAACTATTTGGTTATTGAGAAGTGGACACTGGGTTCAAGAGCGTGAATTCACAGATATCTTGAACAAAATTTATTTTTCTAGATATGTATCAAGTTTTATATTTATTAAATTTTGTTGTGGGCACGATAACTTATAAGTATTATAAGTATTATTGAAAAGGTTTTTTTGAATTATTCACTCGGATTCACGTTCGCGATGCGTATATATTTAACTCTGATAACATCCTTTGTGTCAAAGAATGAAATTCGGATAAATTGAATAACAGATTTACGAAAGGTGAAAATTTGCATGTGTTAAAAGTAAAGTAAGAGAATCCGTGCCGGACAATGAGGGGATGCTAGATTGCAGTACACATCTCATTATACAATGCATATATATATACATAAAATATCTCTACATAGAGCTTTTCTAACTGACCATATATTACACTAACAAAACATTTTTACGGTATATCATAATAAATAATTTCTACTTTCGGCTTGACATCCTCTACTATCTACAATTAAAATGTTAAGACAATAATCTTGCTGTTCAACTCTTCCAGCCTAAAACATTTCCCTTAACCTTCTTTCCAATTTTCTCAACAGTCTAAAGAACAGCTGCATCTGTGAAAGTCGTGAGTGCTTAAAGTTGTCCTGGCTCATTGCATTAATATAATGTTCGTACATATACACGCAAGGATCTGCAAACAATATTCTAGAAGTAATCGGAATGCTTATGCCGAGCGAGCCGACAGTAGGAAAGAAACTTTCGGATGATCGATGAAAGTCGAGCTCTTATACGATTGGCTCTATAATCGATTATTGTTCGCCTTACTATAGCCTTTTTCTCCTTTAAGACCTGTTTTTCTATGTTTTGCTCTTTATCCTAATCATCTACAAGCTATGGTCTTATTTGTGAATTGTTTGGAAATTCGCGAACTAGTAGATTCTCTTTTATTAGATACGACCAGAAGCTCTCCCCGTTTGTTTGTGGTTCTCTTTTTTGTGATTGTCAAAATATAAATTTAAAAATAATACATTTCGACGCAAAAAAATCATATCAATGTCATAATTTTTAGGAAATTAACGCTATACACTAATAAAAGTAATTCTTAATAAATTTTCATTCGATTATTCTTCAGGTGATATAAAGGCATATCTATGATAAATGTATTTTATCAATCGAGAATCATCGATATGCAACTCGCCCACAACTCTCAAAACCCTCCGTACAAAAAAAAAAAAATAGCGCGAAACTACGAAGAAACGAGAATAGTGGGCGGTCTAGCGCAGCAGCGCGTCAATTCGCTGCGGCGACACTCAGTCTTGGCGCGACGCGCGCAATCAGATTTCGCCGCGACGTCGTCGCCGCCGTCTATATATACAAGAGAAAGCAATGCCACCGCTTGTATCGCGTAATGAGGTGGAGCCGTCGCCGTTGGCTTTTGTCGAGATGTGTGCGCGGGCGCCCGACTGAGAGGGAAACGTCGGCAACCAAACGAACGAGAGACGTGGGAAAGAAAGGAGGAAAGGTGTTACGTGACGAAAAAACAGATGGAGCTGTAATGATGAATGGTTTTGGGTACTGCGAATTTGAGACGGTGAAACTGGAATTTTTCAAAGAGAGAGAATGGATGTGGCGAATTAGCTGACGCATTTGCATGGCCGTTTTTAATTTCTAATTAAACTTGTGACGTATGAATCGACACGGTAAATTGCATTTGAGTCGAACAAGAGGCACAATTTCTAGTTGATATTTCACGGAGCGAAAAAAAAACCTATATTTCTGTGATTTACTATGCAGGCAAAATACTGTGGCCGAACGATGCCAAGGGGCTGGTGAACCGCGCGCGTAAAAAAATGTACGAGCTCTCCGAACGGAATAAATACAGCGCACCCAAAGAAGGAAAGCCAGTCGAAAAAATAAAATGACTGCAACATCCGGCTTTGAACTGACCCAGGGGAGTAGAAGCTCTCTCTCTCTCTTTCTCTCTCTGTCTCTCTCATTCTGTTACTCTTCCTACCCCAATGCGGCGAAGTACAACAAGCTGAACTCAACTTTTCGTAGGCGCACGCGTAGCCCTTTCGTGAACGCGCGCGCAAAAATGCAGACCCTGACGCAGCAACATAAAATTTTCTCCGGGCGCGCTTCCACAAAAGGGAACTTGTTCCTGTTAACGGCACCGCGAGCGCGAGCGCTTTCTCTGCCCGCTTTTTTTTTCCCCTGGCTCGGAGTTGCAACAGAATAAATTGGATACGGACTCGTCGAGCGTTATAATTAAGTTTTAATTAAAGTTTTCGATATTAAAGACGAAGCTACAGGAGCTGGTGGTTTCGTGGCTCGGAGTAAAAATTGAGCTTTTTCGAGTTAATATTTGATGTGAAGTTTTTTATTCTGCTATATTGTAGTGCAGTGTGAAAAATAATTTAATAAAGCATGCTTGTAATTATAAATTTTATTAAAATAAGCTATAATTTAGTAATTTTTTATTATATTTTGGCAAAAGTTGGAAAGTATGTTTTAATTCATTTCATGACTTTAATTTAGGTTCATTTAATTAAAATGTACTCTTAATTTTGTATTTAATTTATAAATAATTTTGTAATAATCGAATAAACTATATCTCTGCTTATATGGAGTTCTAAATTAGTACCGTTTGTACAAACAATGATATTTTAATAAATCTCTACGTTATATTGTACAAATAATATTCTTGAAACACCCAATTACATTTTTGTAATTAATCATAATTATTCAAAATTAAACTAAATTCAATTTAATTACTGCTGATATTGCGTTGGTAAAATTAATATAAAATGTTTGATATATACATATATTTACTCTTGGTTCATTACAATACTATACCAAATAACTTTTATTAAATTCAGAATTAAAATAATAATTTTGATTTTAATGTAAATCCGAATAATTTAGATATTAACTTGATACTTACTTTTTAACTTTTTTAGCCACGAAGAGCAAAAAATTAGTAGACTAGAAATTTAATAAAGAATTTTTGCAATTCAACATATTTGCGTCCATATGAATTTACTTTAAAATGTCGATTGTATTAGTTCAGCAGCTCACGGAAAATTTCGATTCGTAAGTCAAAAAATGCGAAAAAACTTAAAATTTAATTATTGACGCGCAAGACCCGCTAGAAAGACAAACGCTCGCGCAATAACTGCCATTGAAAATATTTGACGTGAGGCGAATCAGGTCAGATCAGGGAGATAAGAGTGCAATGACACGTTTGTCGCAGATACACGTGCCTCACAAGTTTTTAAGATAATTGCTCGTTTAAGTTATTTTTGGAAGTGAAATATTTTAAAATGTTTGGGAATTAATACTGAAAATTCGTTTTTCATTTATCTTTTTTAATCAATCGTAAGTGATTTTTTATACAATTTCTCCCAATTATTTTAATGTAAAATTTTATACTTATAAACTAGATCAATATATATTATTACTTTCTTACAGAATTAATATAATAAAAAATTATAATGATACAATTTTTTTCAAACGTATATATTTAAAAAAAATTAACTATTTCTTATTTATTGTTCTACGAGAGAAAATAATGATTCTCCAAACCATGAAAGGAATGCAATCGATTTTATCTTTGTTAGCGTGCATCAACGCTATCATACTCCTATATCATATATCACGTGCGCACCCTTTCAAAATATTTTATAAAGTTACAACGTTATCTAAAAACGTCATATAATTCTACTTCAAAAGAAAAATAACCGCGTTTGGCCTATCGCTTTACAAAGACTGAGAGCGAGAAAGAAGTAAATGAGAGACAAAGATAGATGACAATGTCACAAAATATGCGGTGTGAGGGAAAAAGTGAGTGAGCGTAATTTAATTTAATATTCTCTTTGTTTTCTCGCTTGGTCCAGCGCACACAGAGCCACGGCCGTATATAAAAGCTTAGAGCCGAGCTGGCTGCTGCGAAAAATGTTTTAAATTCCAGCTTGTCAATGTACCTACAAGTAATATCCGGTTCCGGTACGCGTAGCTAGAATACGAGAATATTTGCTGTGTAATGAAATGAAAATACGGTTTGCAGGCTCTTCTTTTCTGGTTTGCTTTTCTTCTTTGTCTTACCTTTTTATTCTTCCATCTTCCATACTCTCGATTTTTCTTCTCGAACTCTCAATTTTACTCTATCCTACTTACTTGACTTTACTGCTTTCACCCTTTTTCAATAGTTTTTCCCCTTTTCTCAATTGTTTTTGCTTCGATTTTTTTTCGATTTCTATTTTTTGTGCTCAGCTTCCTTACTCCAACGTTTCTATTCTTCTCCTATTTCTTCATTCCTAGTTCTATATTAAACTTTCACTTTTTCTTTGTTTTAACCCTTTATTTTTTATCTTTTTCCACTCTTTCAAAAGTTTTTTTCATTAAACTGCCCTGCATTATTATTATTATTTTTCTTTTAAATTCATCATCTTCTTTCAATTTATTTTCCTTTGTTAATCTACTTTTATCGAATGGTTGCTGAATGCAATAAGTTTGAAACTGGTGAAACGAGGTCAGTTGTTGCGCTTAGCGCAATGTAACGGTAATCGCAATTAATTTGCATGCACGCGAACTTTGTGTCGTCGCTCGGGAGTCAAATTATTCTTGTTAAATGGCTGAGCTCTTTAAAGCTGGTGAAAGGCCTCGTCTATCGACAAACACGATCCATAGTTAATAACGGTCATAAAATTGATAATGATTTGTACAAATTTATTAATTAATACAGTACTTTTTAGAAAATTCTTTTACATCATGGAACTTATTTATTATTTGGAAGTATCTTTTCTTTGAAAATACGATTATGGGAACATTTAAAGGTATCAGTAATAAAATGAATAAATATTGCACATGATATTAATGATAATTTTCGGCTGAAATTACTCTGTAATAACCATGATATTTTCGTAGAATAGTTTCAATTTGTGTCAACGAACTCATGTGCTGCCGCTTTTAGCGACTAAAAGCCACACTTAATGAAGTAGATGTTATTATGTGGAATAATTAAAATGGGTACGCGTAGAACCTATATAGTTTTGTGTTAGTATTAGTGGTTCATATAAATATACGTGACAGCGTCGTATGCTATAAGGTAATATCCACTTCAATTATTTAGAATGGAATTTTATGTCCCTTTACGTATCGTCGACCTGTTTAAGTCAAAATCAATCTTATTATTAATTTAAATATAATTTCTACGTCGTAAAAAGCCTAACCTTAACAACTTACAACATGCCAATTCTGCATGTACAACTCGTTACCCTAGAATACAACGAAACCTTACATCAAAAATCGCAAAACACATTTCGATTTCCGATCCTTCCGTCAACATCTTCCCCACGTCCATCCGCAACTCTGTATCCCAATTCACAAATTGCCAGGCAAACAGTCCACCAAAATATGCCAAGCAACCGAGCAGTACCAATAACAAACGAAAGCGACCCTCGGCCCAGCCGGTGCGCGCTCTTTAATATTTTAATTCCGCACGCGCGAGCAGGGACCGTGGGTCGCGCAAGCACTGGTCAGCATAATGGATCGCAGAGGGGTGAGAAAAGGGTGTACGTGCCGCGCTCATAACGAAGCTGTCGGCGTGATGGATGAGGGCGGCCTACGACGCCCGGCGCGGAAACGAGATCGACCCGCGCGTCGTACGTGCCTCTGATGATACTGCGGGCGTGCTGGACGCGCGAGAACTGCACGTGCGCGGCTGTTACTACTGTTTGTGATTTTTATTGGCAAGCTGCACGAATGGCCCGTTCGTTTGCGTATTTCGAAAGTTGGTACTGGGAGATTACGGCTTTTTTTGGTTAAGCTAAATTTTTTGGGGTTGTGGGTGTTGAGAGGTCGCTTTGGAGGGGGGTTTGAGAGGGGTGCCAGTTGGGAAGTAGATCGGTGCCGAGTTTGGTTCGACTTGTTATTTACTGCCTTACTAAGAACGTATACGGGTAGATATGTACGTTAGTTAATGATTATGCAAAAGATTTTTTGCAACAACATAAATTTATATTCGTTATATGATTAAAAAAAATAAAGCTTTTATATTTTAATGCCTTTGTAAAAATAATTAAACATAATTCATATTTTTACATTTACTAATTTTATTTTTTGAATAAAAAAATTCACTTTTTTAATAAAAAATTTAATACACATGAATTTTTTTATTAATTTTAAAATACAATTTTAATACGTTTAAAATCTTTTGAAAAATATTATAGTTATTCTGACCATATTAATAATTCCATCAAAAAAGAAAGCGCCCCCGGGTGGGCTCGAACCACCAACCTTTCGGTTAACAGCCGAACGCGCTAGCCAATTGCGCCACGGAGGCTTCTTGTTTTTATATTAATAACGTAAAGTGACAAGCCAAAACTAAGTCAACGATAAGAATATTTACCGATATTTGCTCACTTAAGTTTGCATGTGATTCTCTAATTACGAAATCTGCTTTATCAATAGATAAAGCTTTGAAAAATTTATTATGTGCTTCACAGTCTAAATATGTGTATAACATTTTTTACTGCTAATATATTTTTCTATAAGTGCAATGCACATATTTTAACAAATTTGTTAGCCGTATAACTGTCCCTTTTTTTTAATAAAATCATTTTTTTACTATTTCTGTTGTATTACATTTTTTAAAATACCCGCTTAATAATTAAATGCTGTTTAAACTAACATAATAAATAAAATATGTATCTTGGTAAATTGATATATGATTGGTTTACATTTTAATTTTATTAAATTAATGAGAGTAAACTATACAGTAGCATTAAGAACATCATCTCCTCTTTTTAAGTGTTAATGCGTCGATATAAAACAAACTATTTTGCCTACATATACCCACGCACGCACGGACTCACATACACCCACACATACACACGCACATACAAACACCAATGTAAAATTCTAACGCACGCTACTATCTCACTTTTGCCTTATTATTCTCATACAAGCTAACCCATATATCACCTCTCTCTCTCCCTCTCTCTCTCTCTCTCTCTCTCTCTCTCTCTCTCTCTCTCTCTCTCTCTCTGTCTCTCTATATATATCTCTATATCTCTCTCTCTATCTCTCTCTCTTTATCTCTCTCTCTCTCTTTCCTGTTACATAAGTAAAGAGAACACATCTCACGAAAGAGATAGATTGATATAATTTTATTTGTACAAAAAAAATGAAACAGAGATAAGAGACAGCGAGAGAAAGAGAGACAGGGAGAGAGAGAGAGAGAGGGAAGAGGAGAGCTAAAAGACTGGGAAGAGAGAGAAAACCGAGAAAGAAGAGTGGTAGGAGGTGGTATATTGCTATCGCGAGCGCGCACGCTGTTTGCCATCAGCACGCCTCAACACCTCGAGCTCGCACCGTCGTGCGTGTGATGCGAAACACAGCGATGAGAGGCTTCACTGTACGCTGCGAGTCGGTGATACAGTCACTCGATATAATCGAGGCGATTTTTCGCTGGACATCATAATAAGTTGGCATGTAATTAATACGCTCAACTACATAACTTTATTTATTGAGCCACTATTTAATTTAGTTGTTTTTCTTATACATTTTATCTAAAAATAAAAGATAAAAAATCACTTATTCTACGTACAGATGTGTGCGATGCAACCACTTGGTTTTTCAACAAGAACAATTACCACGTTAAATCAATAAATTCATCTCGAAAAATTAATAATTTTTGCAAAACAAGAAATATATTTTTTTCAATTTTTGTAATCATTAAATATATATCATTTTACATATAATAATGAAATTTTTAATTTTAACGTTATTTAAAACGTTAAATTTTCAAGTATTATTTAATTTTCTTTAAAATTAAGAATAATATTAACAATTTACGTAGCATATAAATTTTGTTTCTCTAAAAAAAATAACAAAATTATTTTCACGTAACCAGTATAATAATTTTACATTTAAATTCTTTGAATTTTATTAAAGTACGATTAAAATTAAGCTCTACTGGAAATTTTTATGAAATTTTTCACTCAGAAGCATATTGTAATATCCAACTTTTTTCATAAAAATTGATATTTGTTGTGTCTTTTTCCCTCTGCAATGGAAAAAGTCTGCAAATTGTTAAAAAATTGTATTCATTAATATAATTTTTTGCAATTGCCCTCTCGATGCAAATTTGAATTTTTGGAAAGCAGCCATTACTCAAAAAGCCTTTTAGATCGTAATTCACGAACATAATTTAATTCTGATAATATCTTTTTAATACGTTTTTGAAATATTAAAAATTTTTTTACAACATTTCTTTATCCTTTTGAATTTCAATTCACTCGCCTTTCCAGAACAAATATTAAAAGGCCTAATCATAAACTCCTTGAAAAGCGTCGTTAACAAACTTCTTCGAAGACAAGCTAATCTCTTTTCTCACTTTCTTCGACTCCCACGAGACCTTAGGGCGCCCGTCCGGATAAGTTTTTTTCCGACGCCCAAACTGCATCGTCCGCAAATGAGGACTGAAAGAACCTAACGAACGTCTGCGATCGGCACTTTCCGTCGTCTTGCACCTCCAAACTGCCAAGTTAAGTCTTCTTTTCTCTCCTCCTATTTTCTTTTCAGGCCGACGCGTCACTTCTGCGTCTGATTCGCGAAAGTAGTGAGCTTTCATAATTTTCAAGAACAGAACTTTATTCAGTTTTCATTTTATTAAAAAAAAGCAAAATTTTAAGTACTTTTATAAATGAATCTTTTAATACTTGTGTAATTTTTAATATTGTTTCATAAACATCGCAGCTTATTATTAAAAAATACGTAATATGCATACTGATGTGCGATGAAAAGCAGAAAACATACACAAGCTTTCAAATTTAATAGGACCGGCAAATATTATTTTAATATTGGATATTAAAATTTATTATATAGGAATGCATTTAAATTGCTTTATTTAATTTATTAGCAATTATTTTAATTTTCACAAAGGCTGTATAAACTGCAGTAAACGTAAAATAAATTTATTAAATTCATACTAATATATTATTAATTTTATTTTGTGAAATTCAATAAATTTCGTTTGCTTTTCAGTTCATACAAATTATTAATGAAAATCTTTACGTATAAATTAACACTTTAATTTTGTAAAATACGTACATATTTATTACAATAAAAAAAGACTCTAAAGCAAGTTCAAAAATTTATTTAAGAAAATTTTTTACTAAAACATAAAAAAAACGATCATTATTCGTCAGTAAAAATTGTCACGAGCGGAGAGCCAGACGACAGTCAGACTAGCGACGGTACGCCCGGATCTTTTCGGAGGCTTTGGCGTCTATGGGAGACGAAGGCGGCATGAGAGACGAGCGTTGGCAGCGAAAGACGTTTGGAGGATGAACGGTTTCGCCGACCGCATACCAATGATCGCTCGAATTTGTTGTGCGTCGGCTCGAGAAACGGCGTGAAATTGGAGTTAGCGAGTTTCAAAGGGAGAGCGAAGGAAGAGGGAGAGAGAGGCCTATTTGCGCAGTGCTTTAGATGTGCGGATTTCGGTGATCTTAAGCCTGGAAAATGTCAGTGACTCGTGAAAAATTACCTAGACGAATAAATACGATTCTTTATGATTTGAAATGAGCTCATATAGGAAAATATTCCCTGCGAAATGTATTTATCGATCAGATAGTTGAAGACTAAAATTTACTGGAGATTTTATTGAATGGTTAGAAAAATTACAAATTGAATATATTTTTAAATATTAAAAATAATAATTTATATATATAATTGTAAATTGACTTCTGTATTGAACATTGAGATATATTTATCAATTTAATTAAGCATAAACGAAATAACTTATGTAAATGTAACATTTTGTATTTGTTTCAGGTAAGTTGATCAATGGACACCGCCAACATGTTTATCGTCGACCTTAACGTACCAAAAATTACGGTAACTATACCGAACATTTTTTATACATTCTTATATCTTTTACTTTAATTCTACTATAACATATTATTTAACGCTAGACAATTAATGATAATTTCACAACGAAATCCACGTCCTTTCTCAACGAAAAATCTGTTAATCGTTTTTTAATCTTCCAATAGAATATATAAATTTAAACTTAATTTCTCGTAATAAAACCCAGAATAAAAACCCAACAATCAAAAAGAAACTTCGGATCTAAACGCTACACTTACACCAAACATAGTTGATCAAAAGTAACCTTAAACCATCCGAATCCCTTAAGACTACAGCACTCGTCAATAAAATGAAAGAATCCCGCTCTGGCACACGGAGAAAGAAGCTCTAATCATCGTAAAACGCCGAGCTAATCAATCAATCTACGGCGCATTTGCTCGCAGCGCACAAAAGGCGAGTGACCGATGCATCGCCGCCGGAGGAATTAGATCCGCCGGACGTAAAAAGACACGGGAATCAATGAGACAGGCGGGGCAGGGAGGAAGGAAGGAAGAGCCGATATAAATTGCGGACGCGATTGAGGAGCGCGTGCCGATGTCGGTGCCGTGAATTTATGGCCGCCGTGAGCCCAGGCTGCCCTTTCGTCGAATGGAAAGGAGCCGATCGCGAGAGGAAAAACGTCGAGAAGCTAGCGTCGTACGAGCTCTGAGAGATGTACAGATGTACCTTTTTTTTCGGAAAAAAGTACATAGGGTTTGCGTAAAAAGGTTTCAGTGATTCTTGCGATTGAAAGTAAGAGAAAATAAAATTTTTGAAGGACAAATTTTTAAAATCAATTCAAGAATCCGAATGTTACACAATAACAATATCAGTTATGATGTACAAAAGACTTAATGTAAGAAAGTAAATTTTTATTTCTATGACGTGTAAAATCGGACGTAATACTTTCGCAGGTAAGCTTATTCAGAATAATCGAATCACCGAACCTTAATATTCATTTGAGACCAGCTTAGCCGAAGCTCAAACCTACCGCCTGTTCCTCTAACTATAGTAGATCCCGAGCCTCACGTATTCGCCATCCTCACGTTCCGCGCGCCGCCGTAAAAAAATCTACGCAACTAGGAGATGCGCGGGCGTGATAAAACATTTATCGACGAATTCGACCCTAAAAAAATATTTCCCAAAAAAAGAGAAGGACGAACAAAAATAAAATACCTCTACGTAAACTCCCCACTCCGGCGCTCCAGCTCCACGAAGAAAAAGTGCAAAAAAGAGAGAGAGAGAGAGAGAAGAGGACGAGGCGGCATCAGCAGAGGAAAACAGGTACAGGGTGTAAAAAAAAAGGCAGGAAGGCGAAGGAAGCGGTACAAAAAAAATAGGTGCGCCCTCTCCACGTCACTTTTACGTGCTAGCCGTAAAAAAACGAGACGGGAGAGTGAGAGAGGGAGAGAGAGAGAGAGACGCACGAGCGTCGCTTCTTTATTATCGCAACGCGCTCGCGCTCGCGCGCGGCAGCCAGCGACCGTAAAATGCTTTTGCTGACAGGACATGCTTAGCGTAAAAAGAAAGGCGGCGGCTGCCGCGCGGCATCGAATCCATAATTCACGCAATTTATGCCCCGCCAGTGCCGCGCGAGAGAAACCGAGGAACGCGATGTGCTCGCACGAGGCATGTTGCTGTACAGCCGCGTGCACGAGAGCGGCCTCGACTAGGAAATTATGTTTGCTGGGGGGTGGAGAGGAAAAAGAAGGAATAATCGAAGAGGGTACCGTTTTTGGTGGTTAGTTAAGTAGTGAGATGTTTGAAATTAATCGGGAGGATTTTTTAAAGTGTAGGGGATTGAATAAATTGTAAGAAAATAGGAAGCTTATTGATTGTATAAAATGTGTATAATAAGAATATTTATATTTTTAGAAATAATTAAGCGTAATTAAAACGAAATTGATAGCTTATCCGTTCAAATTGATCTTATGTATGGAATGATTAATCCTAACTAGCTTAATCTGCGGCCTAATGAATATTTTAATTTGTACCATTACATATTTTTGATATTTTTATATATATTTTTATTATTTTATGATTTTATAATTAGTTTAGACATTTTAAAATTGTAGTTACCTACTAGTATAAATATCTAGTTTGAAATGCAATTAAAAGTTTTCAGATTTCATCTTAACTTACAATAAATTGTAAATAGGCTTTTCGATTTTAAAATTCTTTATCTTTTGACATGTTAAAAATGATGCAACGACACGTTTATTTACGTTATTTGAATAAGAAGTGGACGTTGTATCGTGTTATTAATCTGCATGAGAAAAATTACCGGTACACACTTGTGACATACCTAATCGTACATTACTGAGAAATTAGATAGATAAGATAGAAAAAGAGAAATCGTAGCATTGACGTCAAGAAAATGATTAAAATAAAGTGAATGAGGTTCACGATATATGTTATTACAAATTATTGAGTTTTTAAAAATTTCAGTTCATGTAAACTGCTAAAATCAAAATTGTTAAAAAATAAAAAATTAATAAAAAGTCATGAATTACATCGTATTAAAAGGAAAGGAAAGAGCTTTTTATAAGTATTTACAAAATTTTAATAAACAGAATATGAATGTTTTTTCATAAAGAATCCAAAAACTCAATCTTTTATATACACATTTAAAAGTAATTTAAAAAATTTATAATTTTATCTGTTTAAGAACTTTTACCAAAAATCAACAAAAATCTTAAATCGAGATTTTATATCTATGTTTATCACTTAATATGCTTTTCCAATTTTTTATTTAAATATGAGTAATAGTCGTGAGTTATGTGTAATCATTTGCACTCAAGTGGTTTTATAAGATACCACTTTGATTATAATCTTAACAAGTGTTTCATCGAAACTGTCTATTTTACTAGAACAGCAGCCAGTGTTTACTGTTGACAACAATTCATGTACATATTATGGTAGATGTAAACTTGAAATGTCCGAACGTCATAGGTTTTCGAATTCCTTGTTTCCACTAACAACAATCGACTTTGTAATAATGAACAGTAAGAACTTCCAGTTTGCAATCAAACTTGGATACCGACAGGTCGATTTGTTTTCTGTCGTCACTTCCGACGAAAGCGTTTCAATTATTGCAGTGATTACTTGTCTTGTTAAAGAACACTTTTTAAGACTTAAGTAAAGCCCTATAGTAATAGTAGTTCATCAAGACAAGAATAATTATTAAGAAGAGAAATACGAGTGATGTAAAAACAACGTGGTCTAATAATGATCTGTCTTGAAAAACTTATTATCCCACGTTCTCCCTAGCCCCAACCATCCTCTCAACAGCACCTTCAGAGCTCCTCCCTTTTATCCACCATTAACCACGGATATCAGCATCCTCGGATCATTTCGCAACATGCTGCACGTGCACACAGCCGCCGTCTCGCTCACGGCAAAGGCAATCATCGGTTTCCCAAAGTACACTCATACGCGCGCCCCCTCCAAGCTAAAATCCCAGAAACGCACAGACACGCGCACGCACACACACACACACGCAGCTGCACGCACAGAGCGTCGAAAGGAGGAAACGCTCAAACGATCCTCTGATGTTCTAACGGCGTCGCTCTGTTTATGATCGGCCGTGTTTGCCGTGTTGCGGTAATCGACGCGCCGCTTGCGTCCCGCGACGCACGGCTCTCTCTCTCTCTCTCTCCTCCTTTGACCGTGCCTACGTATAGACGCGAGAGAGCCCGCTCGAGAGGCGAGAGGGTGTATATCGCGGCTGAAAGCGGAGGCTCGGGCGTCGGCGATAATTTGCCAGAGTGCGAATTGTCTGCTCGTCGTTGCGCGCGCCTGCTTGTGCTCTCGAAGGTGGTGCTTTTGAGAGGGAGCTCTAGGTGCTCGGAAATTGTTTTGGAAAAACAAATAGGTTTTGCTGGGGATGTAGGTTTAGGGAGCAACACAGCTTTGCTCGATTACTGCATGTCTTTGCAATACAAAATAGTTATTTATTTTATTTCCTCATATTAAACTATTTCATAGTGTCTATTATTAAAAAATATTCCAATTTTATAAGAAAACATTGAAATGACATCTTCTATTCGCATTGGAATTTAAATTTCCAGTATTAACATTTTACGAAACCATATTCAAACGCCACACAGAGCTTAAAAAATCAAAACCTCGGATCCAAACATTGTTAAGTTTTCATCACTGAGCAGCGCAGCGCAGTCCAGTTCTCACGCACGCAAACAAACGTCGAGCACACACGCAAGCGCACGATCCGATAATCCATCGCTCAGCCCCGCACTTCTAGCATCATCCCGGGCACGCGAGCGAGAGGAGCCGCTGCGCCGCGCGGCGCGGATAGTAGGAGGGCCGCATTAATTAGGCGGCGGCCGGCCGCTCGGTTTAATTACTTTCGCCAGATCAGAGCCTCCGCCTAGGCCTCTCGCAACTACTAGCCTTCATCCCCCCCGGCCGAATGGGACTGTCCATTTGGCCCAGTCGCACCGGACTCTGAGCCACTGTAAACACGCATGTAACACGGGGAATCATCTCTCTCCCGCCCTACCTCCCGATTTCCCGAGGATTCGCGAGCGCTAACGTACACACCTGACCCCTCCTCTCCCCTCCGTCCAGCTCTCTCACTCTCCCTCTCCTGTATTTCGTGAAAGCCATTGTAATCGCGTTAGTATTAGTTATACGCGCCGGCTGCCACACCGTCGGCTCTCTCCACCCCCCCCCCCCTCTCTCTCTCTCTGTAATTTGCGTCCATTGATCAGATTGACGAGTGCGAGATCGAGTCTTCGCGCGAGGCGCGCCTATGCGCGCATGTTTACCTATGGAATTCTGTACGTATGCGTGAACAAGGGGATCGAGGGCTTCATGTGTACGAGAAAGCTGAGTGCGTTTGATGAGATATTGGCCTGGAGAGAGACTAACGGAGAGCGCGGGATTTGCCGAGATTACTCGTGCCGAGCTCGATGCCGACTGTTTAGCTGTAATCTTAATGGTGCTGGGTTACTTCGAATATGTTGTTACTTTTATTGTTATTCGATAATTAGGTGTCAATAGCAACGATAGCTTAGATAATTTGTCATATTACGAATATATGGCAAAGGTCTTATTACAAAACTTTTATATGTTTAAAAGGTAACTCGAATAACCGTTCAACTACTGAAACAGCTGCGTCAACTAAAAAGAAGGGTTGAAAACTATAGAGTAAAATGTCGTGTTCTCACTATTCAGACAGTGCAATTAGAGTGATCGCAAGTGTCAAACACACACGTACTCGATCATCATACGGCGTCGCATCAAGCTATACATGGTCGACACCGATTTTCATCGACAGAGTAAACAATGCACTCGTCGTCCACTTGAATAACGTGCGTAAATTCTTGCAGAGAAACTGGATGCGCATGCGCATAGATAAGTTGAATTTTCGTACATCACTTTGTGTTTCTACTGACAAGGAGATATACCTTTGGGTAATATGTTTTGTTCAAACTTTCCCAAGATCTTTCTTGTCAAACAAAAAAATGTCATACGTGTAACAAAATTGTATTAAAAGTATTTATAACTTCAGAAAAATTACTTCTGCTCTCATTAAGTAAAAAAGTGAAAAAAATTTACAAATTAAGCTTATAAAAGAAATTTAAATACACACACAAACACATATACACATACACACTATTCTGTACGAACATTTTCTAAAACTAATGTATTTAGACAATAAATACCTAAAGCAAGTTCATAACATATCATTTCAAAAACAAAGCTAAAAATCCATAATCGAGGTTTTAAGTTTACTTTAAATCAATTACAGTTAAATATTTATTTTTATTTTTTCTGTTTATTGTGTATTCATCACGAAGCGATAAGCAATGCAACGCTATTAATTTTTAAATGCTTTTTCTCAATATGTATATATGTATAGTTATTATACTAAAACTTTAAAATACTTATTCGTTTATAATTCAGCTTATTTTAAGGTGAAATAATGATTTTCAGTCTTGTAACTATTAATATCAGCATAGATTCAATTTTCAAATTAAATTCGATATTTTTCTCAATTCTCCAAATAAAGATTTGCTCTGTATTAGTATCTAAATATGTACATATAACGATAAGAGAGAGAAAAAGAGAGAGAAGGAGGAGGGAGGAAGAGAGAGCGAAAGAGAGAAGGAACAGTGGATTCGCCCAACAAATCCAAACACATGCAAATGAAAATTGTGAGACTCGCTAGCACGCGATGCTCGCGTAGATTTTGCATGTACACATGTATTCCGAGTCGATAATGTAAAGCAAGCAAGACGAAATAACAACCCGCCCTTCTCCCTCTTTCTCTCTCCCTTCGAGGCATGTTGTTATCACAACCGCTCGTAAAAACCTTTTCGCTACAGCGGATACTACTGAAGCTGCTTTCCCATGAGATTCCTAGGAAAACGTATAACATGCATCTATGCGGAACGCATACTACGTTTGAATTAGATGTTGAATTGTATAGATTGAAAATTTTTCCTAATGAATTTTATACAGAAATTAATTTTTAATAATAATTGCCATTATTTGCTCTTACTGCAATATTGGTTAGTATAGTTTTTGTTTCATATAATAAAAAAAAAAATTATTGCTTAATAAATCTTTAACTATGTTATGATCAAATATATATTAAAATTTTCATTGATTATAAAGGACGATTTTTATACAAATATCTTTGTAGATATTCAAAAATTCTTAGGATAGAAGTGTAAGTGCACATTTACGCCATATTGCAATAGAGCGTGTAGAAAACTATGCTTGTTTGTTTATTAATCAAACTAATCAAAAAGTTTTCATAAACTATTATCAATTTTGTTTGATATTCCCTGAGGAATTTCAAACTAACCATATTTAATATAATGATATAATATAATGATCTACGATGTTCATGAGCTTTTTTCATATAAAACTATACTTTTTCAAATTATTGTTCATTCGTAATTCATTTTTAAAATATTTGATAACATATTAATAAAAAAAGCTAGTTAAACAATTTAAATGAAGCTTAACATTGAGAGATAAATATTTACAAATATATATATATAGCTTTAATATCGTACAGCGTGTTGCAACTAAGCAAGGTTCAGATCACATGTGTAGCAAAGATGATGACACCCACGAAATCGGAGTAGGTTCAAGAATCTAGCTGAATATGCCTAGACTAACAAGTCTTGGAGTTTCGCATTGCCTCGGGTAATTAATTACAAGACTTAAGGGATATACTCTAATGTGTAATCATAAAATTATAATTATGAAGGTTAGTTTAATGAAATTTTACTAAGATAAACTTTAAAAAATATATCCTTTTTTGCTGTTTATTTTATATCGATTATATTCAAATGGAATTTTTATTAGAAAATGGAAATGGAAGCTTTATAAGAAAATCAATGCATGATTCTCTAGTTCTTGCCGCAGCTGCAGCCTAACGAGTTTTTCCGCACTTTTTCCAAGACATGAATTATGATATTTAATCTCATGGATAGAGCCTGTGCGCCATTGTGCCTCCTCTGTCTTCACGGAAGAGCTCCAGGTACGATTTTTCAAGTCCACTTACCGACGAGAAATGCTTCTCACATCGACGCAGGTTCTCTCTTCCACCTTTTCTTGTTCTTTATCATTCTTTTTATGAATTAGAGTGGAAATTCCTAAGGGACTCTGGAGCTCTTTTCACCAAGACATCGTGATTTTGAGAAGAGAAGAGGGGAAAAAGAGCTTTCCTAATATTCGATTCAGTATGCAAATGAATGCGCTTTGTGTAAAAAAGGTTTTTTAAAATAAGTTTATTTATAATTTTTATAAGTGGATTATTATAATATGATTTTTAAAGACTGTTGGATTTCACTTTAACAACTCTACTTTTCAGAGAGTAAGTGATAGTTATGAATTATGTAAATCATTCTATTCATTATGAATTTGAAAGTATTTTAGATTATTTAAACAATAATAATATCTAATAAACTTCAAGAAGGCTTGTATACAAAATTGAATTCAATCCATTTTTCTTTAAAGGTAAATTATATCTCATTTTTTACAATTTAAAAAAAAAAAACAGTTCATCAATAAATGATTCTATGGGTTTCCTGACAATAAAAGACTTTGAAAAAAAAAACATTTTTGTGTATGTTTTTAAAATTCTATTTATTTTTATGGAAATTATAATCTTATAGGTTTCAAAATTAGTTTTGACTAATTTGATTATTGATCCAATCGACATAAGAGGAAACGCGCGTGTAGACTGATGGAGCACCTGAACCACATGGGTACATACCCCATGAAACGACACCCACAACAACCGGCTTCTCGTCTTCATACTGAACCAATGGACCACCAGAGTCACCCTGTTAATTAAATAAATTGATATTTAAGTAATGTTTGTTTCCAAATTTTTTTCTTTTCATAATTTTTTAGTAAATGCATTAATACCGTTTAATTTGAAATTCGATTGCAATTTTCACTGTTACTAATTTTTTTATTGAACAAAAATGATTACTTACTGAGCAGGCCGAAACTTGTGCGTTAAGGGGTCCAGTGCACAACATCGAGTCAGTGACTTCGCCTGACGACGAAATAGCTTTAACAGCTGCTTCGCAGGCCTTATTATCGACGATGGGAATATCCACAGTTTGAAGAACCTGCGGTAGTTTAGGCAGGAATTTCTTTGAGACCGAGCCCCAACCACTTAAAGTCGCTTCACCGGATTGAATTGTACCTTGTTTAGGCAGCTTAACTGGCTGGACGCGTTCGTTGAAGACCAGTGGAGTTTTTAACTTGAGCAGAGCAATGTCGTAGGGTGCCACGTTTCTGTGAAATTGTTTGTCTGTTAATTCCATCTCTATTGCTTTCATAAATGAGTTTTGACTATTGATATGTAAATTTAAGATAATTAACTTAATATGATAATAGGTTTAAGTTGAATTGTGAATAAAATTTTGTCAGTATTTCTACTGATTCAATCAAACCGTTTTCGGTTTTAATTTTCTCAAATCATTAACACATAAAATATTTAAGTAGATTTCTCATTTTACCAAGCACAATATTGCCATTCCATTTTAAAGGAAAACTTACCCAGGGTAGTTCTCGTGCACGATCTTCTTAGCAATCTGAACAGTCTGCACGTGTTCGTCATCGTTGATAATGTGATGCTTGCCCACTTTGACATTAGTCTTTCCTAACCTGGGCATGCTGGTGACGCAGTGTCCGGCCGTCAGGATCCAGTTCTCGTTGATGATAGATCCACCACAGGCGTGACGGTAGCGCAGGAATGGCGGCAGACCCCACTGAAGGGACACTTGATACGGAAATTGACCTGGATAAGCATCCTTGCCGTCGGTGATGCGAGTGTTCACCTTGTCAAAGATGTCGGCGTAGGGCTCGCGTACAGAGTACGCCGTGCTGGCTGTAACGAAATGCACGTGCAAAGTATGGAACTGTCATTGTGATCTAGTATAAAAGTAAATTTTCTAATTTTTATTAATTGATGACACGTGAACGAGATTTATAATTTTTATTTAGAAAAATGATCTTTTGTGTTGTAAAGTTATGTATAAAGTCTATCAATTTATTATTATCACCGGATAGTTAAACCGCGATTCACTACGACCGACTTCTAAGCCATCTTCCTAACTCGCGAACACTGTTCACAACTCAAACTGTCTGTCTTTTCTTCTGCTCTGGATCACATTATACACTGTTATATAATGTATACTTAGAAAAACTAAAACATATCGTACACTAAAAGTGAATTAAACTTCGCAAGACTTCATCGAAGTGATAAAAATATCAATGAGAATAGTCATATGAGACTAGTCAGTAGTTAGAATAAACCTCAGTATAAAAATAAATAAAAACTTTAGATTGTTGAAATCTTACAATTTACAATGAACTTAACAAAGGTTAAAAAACTCACCCTGAACCAGCAGGAGTGTAGCTAAAATTCCAATAGCGAACTTCATGTTAACTAAACAAGAAACAAATCAATAATGTTCAAAACCGTATTAGGTATTTATAAGAAGCCTGAAATCTCGGGAAATATCTTTATCTTTAAGATAATAAAGAACCTTATATTGTCCTAAATTGTTTGATAAGATTATGTAAATAAAGATTTTATGCTTTGAGCGATTTTTGGAGATTTTATTCAGATTTTATACTTTGGACTTCATGATACGCTCTTTTTAATTTGTGATACTACTCCATCTAATCGAGTTATCTTTACGTGAAAACTGTTCGCTTTATTTTGCTGATGTCATTAAAATATAGCGATCAGAGATTTCGATATTTAATTGTTGAGGTTGGTCTTCAAATCAAATAAACAATAAATAATATCGAAAAAATCAGTAAACAATTTTCATATTTATCAAAAAAATTTTTTATACAAATTTGCAATTTTATTCACTTGCATATACTGCACAGTTTATTTCGTATGTTAAGTAAGATAAAAAAGTATGTCATACATATTATGCATAAAAAGAATTTTTCTAATATCGAAATTGTCAAATGTATAATAGATAAAATATATTTAATGATTTAATAAAAAAAACGATTTCAATTTTTTTTATTTTGCACACACTTTTTTGATTCTTTAAGATCATAATATAAATAACTCCGATTTTTTATTTGAAATATTTATTTTTATGGTGATTATAAATTAATCATCTTTAATGGTCGTACAAATTTGACATATTAAAAAAAAAAAACATGTACCAACAATATTTGTAGTAAGTACATTTGACCTCACCGTGTTCTAAACGTCGCCAGATCACACCGATTATTGTTATTTATTTGTTTGTACATTTATCGGTGAATAAAAATAGATGTAGCTTTGATTAGCGATGCACGATTTGATTTTTGCAGTCAATCTAACAAGAGGATCTTCAAGGTCACAAATTTCAAAGAACCTCAGCTTTTGTATTTTATTGAATAAACCTTATATTTTTAAAGATTTAAGCTATAGATTATTTTTTATAAAGCATATAGATTTAATCTTCTAATAAAATACAAAATAATATATAATGGTTGAAAAAGTCATTAATAATTGCTTGAATCGCATCATTTTGTTAGCTATTAAAACATTAAAAACACTAAACAAATTAAAGATAACGGCATAATTTTTAAAATAAAATTTTATCGAATATGATTCTTTAGGACTTTTTTACCAACTAGGTGTGCTAAAAATTTATAAAACTATATTTCTAATTTTCTAGGTGGCGAAAGAGATTTTAAAATTTATTATATTTTAAATAAAATAGTGAAAAAATTTAATTTTTAAAAACAATAATAGCTTTACTTTATTCATCCACGTTATTAATCAATTTTAAATTACCTGCTTGTTTGTACTTGTTTGTTTACATTATTAATTATGAATATAATATAATTAATTTAAAACATACAGTAAATAATACTATAATGTAAACTTTAAAACATGAAGTCAATCATCTGTAAGAATTTATCAACCTAAAATTGAAGATTTAGACAAATATAAGTAAAGAAATAATTTATAAGAATTTATTTATTTCTTATCTATTGCGAAATATAATTACAGGATTTATCCAATTACAAGTATTACATTTTTTATATAATTATATAATTTTAGGCATACTTTCCTCTCAACCTCTTAATATCAACAAACTAGTTTGATCCAAGCTGAGGCTTGTGTAAAGCAAAGACTACTAAATGTATGTCCCTTAGCTGACTGAGCCAGATGATTGTTTATATTTAATTTAATTAAAGAAAAATATATTATTTTCAATTTCTTTTCATTTATGGTGTAAATCAGACGATACCGGTGAACCCATATATACAAATCTAAAGTGATTTTTTGTAAAAAAAGTAAATATAAACAGTATTAAAGAGTAATGATATCAAAAAATTAAGTTGTGACTCGGATATATCATTTTAATATAATAAAGATTATTTATTAAACATAATTTATTTTATTCTATGTTTTTGTTAACCATTTTAAGAAAAGTATATTTCCAAAAAAAGTAAATAAATGACATAAAAAAACAATTTGTTCAATAATAAATACTTTGATGTAATAAGAGTAGATTACGCAGAGTTTCAATGAAATTTATGACTTGCACTTGTGAGTCTTTCTTTGTAAGATTAATAAAATATATCTTTTTAATTAGAAATTTATACAAAGATTACGAAATGATAAAATAAAATATAAATGAATACAAATTATGATAAAATAAAATATATTGGCAAAATATATCTTTTCGATTGGAAATTTATATAAAGTTTATGAAATAATTCGATAAAATAGAAATGGAAAATTAAAACGTAAACATTTTAAATTTAATTTATTTTTATAATTTCTATTACATAATTTATAATTCGTAGAAATTTTAACTTCTATGTATTTAGTGCACCTTTTACTATTAACTAATAATGCATTTCATAATATAGCATGACTTAATTGTAACTAGTTCAGTCGTTTTTTAAGTATGAAAATGATCTTAACAGATTTTTAAATTTATATTTATTAATTTATAATATGTATCTTAGAATTTTTTTAGATCAGTAGATCGCATCAGTAGATTAAAGATGGTAAGCAATTAATGACTGTGTGGGATCAGATTGAACCCAAGTGTTCTACGAGATCCAAAAAATAGGTGTGTTCTCAGAGAGTCAAACGATAATTTTGATGAATTCATTAAAATATAAACTTTTTTTTCTTCACACTAGGAGAGCTATGAGATGTGGGTCACAAATTTCGATAAAAATTTTAGCTATGTATTTAGTATTAAAAAAGAAGTTAAGCCGCTGTTTCACAGATTAACTATTCAGAATACTTGACTTAGGAACATATAAAGCATTATTTCAAAGAATATATGGTCAATAAGCTTCAACCTAAAATGTAAATAATTCAGCCTAGACAAATCCTTAATAAATTTTCGATTACAACCTACGAAATTTTATAATTAATCAATGCATTTTCGTTCATTTTTAAACAAGCATAACTCTTTGGATTAAACCCTTGATCCCCGAATAAATTTTACGAAATTTCAATTTTAATTTTATTTTTATTGTTACGTTTTTCATTAAAATGGTAAAATAATTGTTTAAAGTAAGTTATCTGCTTATATTTTATATTTATGTAAAAGTGCGTTAAAGACATTAAAAATTTTTTTTCAACAAATCCATAAAAGAAAGATGTTATAACACCCAAATTCGAAATATTCTTGTTAGCCATGTGTCACAGTGGGAATCAAAGGGTTAATTATTATTTATTCTGAAAATTTCAAATTTAAGCTTGCTTTCTAAGGTTTCATATTATTTATTGGATATTTATTAAGGAGTTCTCTAGACTGAATAATTTTATTTTAAGTAGGAGCTTAAAATACTGTTCATAAATTTTTTAAAATAAAACTATCACTGTTCATAAGTCGAGAATTCTATCGCGTGAAACCGTACAACTTCAGCTTTATTCAAGTTTTGGTAGCGAAAATATGTTCCATAGTTTCATTAAAATCACTATCACTGATCCAGATCCCATAGTTCTTTCTAATGAAAGAAAAAAACCGCTGCCAATTCATTGGCACGTAGCTTCCTCAAGATTAAGTTATTGTTCCTATGTGTATATTATATACTTTAAATATTAGATATGTTTAAGGGGGCCAGCCTGAGTTGAAATCACTGAAAATGAATAAAACATTTATTACTATTTAAATTAGTATATCATAGC
>UELX01002139.1:0-34206 GCA_900480035.1 Eupelmus urozonus
AATATATATATATATATATATATATATACTCTTACGCAGAGCGCGTGGAGGTGTGTTTGTTTTGTTTATACTCGCTTTGAGGGAAAATCAGCGCAGCGTAGCGGGAGTTTTAATTTACCAGAAACGCTAGGGTACGCGTATGTACAGCCGGTACTTGGCTTTGCCGGTTGCACGAGGAGAATGCGGACGATGCATGCGAGGTATGCATGCGTTTGTAGAGTCTCTGATGAAAAACGCGCGCGCTTTTCGAGATAGACCGTTAAGCCGAATCTAGACGCGCGCGATTTAATGGCGCGGATATAAGAAGCGCGCACGGCTTGATTTTTTTGCGAGCGACGAGCGATTAGCGTAACTGTTGTGCGATTGTTTTATTTTTAGGAGTTCGGCGAACAATGAAGTTGGGAATTTAGCTAAAAGGATTGTGTGTGCGCGGTGCGATTTGGATTAATTAATGAAAACAGTAATAATAATTGCTGTGTACGAATGTAATTATATTTAGTGTAATGTTATAACTGTTTTTTAAATAAAGACTAAGTTTATTTTTCTATTTGACAAATGCTTACAAGCTATTAGATAATTGAATTTATAAAAGACATTATAGTTATTAATTCAATTAGCAGATTGATTTATTTATAGAATATTGTAACGTTTCTATTATATAATTATTTTTTATACAAACACATCAAAAATACTAACCGAAGTTTTATGTGTAAACATATTCTATTAAGTACTTAATCTTTATCTGGCGTTATTGATTATTCAGTTTAAGAATATGTATGTATTATACGAATATAAAATAAAATTCTATTTAGCTTTGACAAATTTACTTACAATCTACTACTGTAACAAATAAAACTACACACACACACAATAATAAAGTGCTGCATTACAACTCTCTCAAAAAAATTCTTAAATCACAGATACGTCAACTCGAACAAAAGTACACCACTCTGAAATTCAATACAACGTGACTTTTTCATCCAACGTTACAGAAGAAAAAAGAGAATCCCTCGTCCACGGGTCAGTGTCCACCTTACAAGCAAGGCGACAAAGAATAAAGGAGCTAGCCATTAAATCCCCCCTTAAAAGAAGGCTTCATATCCCGCCTCAACGTCACTGTAAATCACTGACACACATTCAACCCCCCCTTTCGGAGACAGCAGGCGCTCTTGCAAAAGGAGAAAGCGCGACGAAAAAAGAAGCGGGCACGGAAGGAAGTGGCACAAGACTCGCGAGATAAAGCTTCAGCCAAAAAAGAGAGAGGATAACGAGAGAAAGAGAGAGTCGAATCCCAGCGGACCACCCTCGCTCTCTCGTAAAGGTGTAAAATCGGAGGAGTAGCTGTACGTGTGGGGCAAGTGTGTTGCAAAGAGCGTCGCGTATGTGCACAGAGAGAAAAGAAAAGAGCAGGAGGAAGCCAAACAAAACACGAGAGAGCCTCTCGCGAAAGGAAGACGAAGATAAATGACTGGCGAGGAAGGATGAGCGAGAGGTAATGGCACTGAGCTAACTGTGAAGCGCGCTGGCTTTGTGTGTAACGAGTGTGTCGATATAAATTGTAAATTCGATTATATAAAGCCCGCTAATGATGTAATTGTATATCATTAGCTTGATCGATGCAAATTAGCTCGGAGATCCGAGCCTCTTGATTCGACCGTATAAAGCAGCGCGCTGGAGATTGTAAAGTCGCTCCTCTGCCCGTGTGAAAATGAGCCGGGTGAACGGTTAATCAGCTTTATTTTTACGATGGCCGTACATGTTATTTTTATAAAGTTTTTATGACACTACTCTTTCGAGATAAAAACATTAAAAAGGATTGTTGGAAAATTGAAAAATATAAGTTGAAATTATGAATACAGTGAAGGGACGCGGGGTGGTTTTTAATTTTTATCGTATTGTTTGAAATGATCTTACAATTGATAAAATCGTAAACGATAAATGATTCGAAGTGATTGACTATAATTGAAATAGGTGTTCAGGAAGAAGATAAGAAATAAGTCCTAAGGATGAGGTTTAAAGTAAGAATATCTTTTTTCCAATCTTAATCCACGTTACGTATCTTTTAGGGCTGAACCATATTATTGCTAACTTGATTGTGGCAGGTCTTCAGCTCGCGATGGAAATCAAAACCGATGCTTGAATGAAAAAATGTAATGATTAACCACAAACATAAGCCACTTATTACTAAGAAGCAGATTTTTAAAATGTTACAAAAACATAAAAAAGTTAGTTTCTAACAGAAAGTGAGTTCACACGATACTGGCTTAGAGTATAGAAAGCACGTCAAAACTGAAGGTGTCTAATGATGGTGTTACATTTCATACATCAAGGTCTGATTACTGTGATCCACTTCTCGCGGAACACGCGGGCGTTCACGCGGAAATCAAGTTATCCACAGTAAGTTCCATTTAATTCAAAGTGAATAAATCGCAAGTTCGCTGATTCATCACCGATTCGCAGGATTGTGCTCGAAATCTCTTGTATTTACTTCAGAGAAGTCGATTGAAACAGAAATAAAGGATCCGTTGATTTTTATTGTATCAGGATAAACCGATTTGTATACTTGTACGCTCCAAAATTATCCTTTAAACATTGCAGAACGAAAGATTGAATTAAAAATGGCGCAATCGATTTTGAGATTAACCTCGGTGGAAACTCAAATTATTTCTGGTTCAGTTTCCATAGTTACTGTGACTTGGAACGTACTAAAACTGTCAGCATAAATAATTAAAAGTAGCGAAGTTACATGCTCACCAGAATTGATTTTCTCATTCTGATCTCTTAAATTTTGAGGGCTGTTAAAAGCCTATTCAATTATAAGTGAATTATTTAACTCAAGTGGAGATTCTGTGAAATATGGGCTATTTATATACAACAGGAGTATTTAGCTGTTTGTTATAAAACGTCGAAAAATGCACTGTACTGTGAAAAATCGAAAGCAGACTATTCATCTGTTTCTGAAGCAGCGTAACAAGTTTTAAGAGTACTTCAATTTGTGAATAAAGCGTTCAGGAAGCCGACGTTTTTGGCAAGGACGTCAAATTCATGAATATGAAATCTCCACGATCTCCACGAACGACGGATCTATATTTGTGTCAAGATTATTTCGATATTGCTCAAAATAAGACGTCATCTAGCAATCCTCAACTCGGTATATTAAGGGAGCTTCAAGATACTTGAGAAATCAATAATTGCCAAAAGATACAATTTTAATTTAGAATTTTATTTTTATGCAACATCGATCTTCATTACCAAACCTCTTTAAAATCTTCAGAAACCCTTTTTAAATGTAATTTCGAACCCTTACATTAAAAATTGACAATAAGCAAGTTACTTATAGCTAAATCAAAAATACTTTTGCATAACCTCAATCTCACCATACTTTCACAATTCCAAAACCTTTCCAACCACTAGCCACAACCAATCCCTCCAATCGCACCACTTGCTCCTCTCCACATTCAACAGCTTCGCCATCGAAAGAGGCTAAGCCCATACCTTTCTCCCTCGCTCACAATCGTTAAAAAATCTCCTCACGCAAGCATCCCAGATCGCTCCAGCGGAAGCAGGCATCTCCAGGCATCAAATCTACAAGCGTGCAACACCGCGCTCACCAGACATGGACACAGGTGTGCGCACAGAGAGACAGACAGAGGAGAGAATCGTGGGCGGAAGTACCTACCGTTATCGCGCCCCGTCTGCTACATCCCTTCACGCTCGGCTACTGTCGCCGCCGCTGCTTCGCATTTAATATAATGCACGCGTCCGTCAACACACACACACACACACACGCACACTGATGCAGAGAGAGAGTAGAAGTTGTGGCGCCCGAGCGTCTCACGCGGCTCTTATCAATCCCCCGACGTGAATGGGCCGACGGTCCGGAGGAGCACTAGACACGCTGGCCAGACATAGTGAGAGGAGAGAAAGACGACGGCGGTGTGCGCGCGCGAGACGAAAGCGAGCGAGAGAGAGAGAGAGAGAGAGGAGATTAAAGCGCCGACGCCGCTTTTGCACGGTTCTCTTTCTCTCTCCTGCACGCTCCGAAATTCTCTATCTCGCTTCCACCGTCGATATATAGGTGCGCGCATACGTAGCCCCGTCTTTTTCCAGCTCGCTCCCTCTTCCCTGACCCTCTAACCTCGTCTCTCTCTGTCTCCCGCTCGCTTCCCCCATGGATACGCTATCGAGCTCTCTTGCTCTCGAGAGCGCGCGGATATCGAGGGGGATAGCCCGTTCTCCGTCGCTCGGCGCGATTCTGCGCCGTCGCGACGCCGTCTCTCTTTGTCTCTCTCTCTCTCGCTATCTCGCTCTCTGCCTGCTCTCCCCGTATACTTCACAACGTTATGTTCTATAGCTATAGAGATACTCGCAGACGTACAAGGGAGAGCAGCAGCAGCAGCAGCAACTTTGGCGTCTTCGGCGACTTCCCTTCTGTCGGCGTATACGATTTTTCCACGCTGCGTGCGCAGCTCTCCCGTTACGTTCGCTCTCTCGACGCGTGGGTACGGCCAGCGCATTGGACTGCGAGCGGGAGATATTTCTGGCGATGCTGTGTGTGTGTGTGTGTCTGTGTGTGCGTGTGCGCGTCGTCGTCGGGAGCGCGCGTACTTGTACTTTTTTGTGGTAATGGGTGCGCTCCGAGGACGCGGCTGCTTGCAGGGAATGGCTTTCTTTTTCGTGTGTACGCGAGCCGGGCTTTTGTCAAATCGATTGCGTGCGCGCCGAGGACACGAGGGTTCTTTTTCTACGAGGGCCGCTTGAAACGCTGAAGATGTAATGTAATTTGCTGGGTTATACTTTTGTTTTTTAAGTTGATGGGAATGGACTTGGTTTTTGTAAATTGAAATTGTCTGGTAATGTAAGTGCAATGTTTGATAATTTTAACAGTAAAATAAAGTTAATATTTGTTTATTTTAATTATTTAAGACGGAACGATTAGTTAAATTAATTTAAATAATTTAAACTCTATGAAATTGTAAACCTCTTTTAGTAATATTTATTTATTTCATGTTTCTTTTACATTAGGTTCATACGTACGACGCCCTTCGTTCAGTATTGCCTCTTACATGTTTACTTATGTACAAAACTCTTTTTAATATGAATTTAATATGAATTAATATTGTTATTATCTATAAGAAATTGAATGAGAGCCACGGTGGCTCAGTGGATAGAGCCTCGATCTTTCGTCCCGAAGGGGGCCGGAGTTCGAATCCCGGGGTGGGCACCTCTGACTTTTTTTCATAAAATGTTTATGTGCTAAAATTAACATCGTGACTTTAGTGGTTCGGATTCCACTATAAACTGTAGGTCCAGTTGGTTGGAGTGGTGACGTCCTCAAAAATCAAAAAATCAAAAATTAAAATTAAAGTCCCACGGGGCAACTATTCGCATGAATGGTAGCACATCGAGTCCCCGAGAGGGACCCACGGCCAATAAAAGAACAAGAACAAGAACAAGAGAAATTGAATGGAACCCAATAAGCATGACTAATTTTTACTCCAACTTTCAAATATCAACAGGTTAACTTTTCATTTATAATAGAATTTAAGATCCCACCAGAAACAATATGTTTTTAAATTACATTCATTCTTATCGATCATCCAAACCAAATCTTCACGAATAAAACGATAACACGTAATAAAAAATTACAATAAAAAGCAACAACTCTGAGTGCTCAATTGCGAAGTGCCAGGAGAAAAAGTAAGCAAAATCGAAAGCCAAGAGGGAAAAAGCATTTTTCGCTCAAAGTTTGCGCTCGCGCGCGCCTGAATATGCAAAGACGGCTGCACGCGCGACTGAATCTCGGCAAAGTAACAAGGGGGAGGCGGGAGTAAAAAAGGGCTGAAAGCGTCACGTGTGCGCGCGCTCAAAACAGAAGAGATATGGGAGAAGAAAACAAATGAAACCGACACCAGCAAAGTGCATGTGCAGCGCGGCACGTGATATGTTTTCGCCTATCCGTTTCAACTTGGATAATTTGACGTTCATGATCTTATATTGCTGTGACGAGAACGAAAATGATTTTTGAAAATTTCAAGAAAATCTTTATATACTCTTTATTATAAAATGTAAATAAAGTGACTGATGTCAGCATATTGTATTATATTATGCATACCGCAATTAATGAATACAACCAAGAAAAAATCTCACACAAAAAAAAGTTAAACATCAATTTCAGCGAAAAAAAAGATAACCATCCCTCAAGCCCAACTCTCTTCTCAACCCACACCAGCGCACTTTCCTCCCTCGCCTCCAGACACTTTCCAACGTCAAACAAAGAAGAAAGAAAGCTCGCCCGCTCGCACACCCACGATCTTACGCAACTCGACTTGCGCATACACACACGTCCACAAAGGGAGCACCAACGGGGGGGTTACTCTACTCCCGGCTTCCTCCATCTGGAGAAGCCATCGCCTTGTTCGTCCAAACGCACGCGCATCGTCAGCGTCGCCCAAGCTTTTATGCTAATGCGCGCGTGCTTCCTGCCACGTTCGACTGCACACGCGTAAATACCGATCATCCGCACCGCAGAGTTAATTTTCACGCCACGAGCGCGAGTTATTGGCTACTTTCCGCGAAGCGATTTGCCTGCACTTTGTTATTCGCATGGGCGCGTAATCGGCCGCTGATTTTTCCGAGCGACGCTTTATGGGCCTTTAACGGAGCTGAGAGTCTCGAGAGTATGACGACTGCCAGCGCTGGAGCGATGAGTAAGTGGAGCCAGGCTCGGCGATTTAAGATGGTACTGTTTCTTCGGTGGTTGGAGTAATGATCGCTCTCGGGGTTGTTATTATTATCATTGCCGCTGCTGTAATCGCTTTGGCTGTTAATCAAATCGGTAGTGCTGGGAAGCTGAGCCGCAGATGGCGCGGAGATGGAGAGTTCTCAGAAACAATGTACGCAGATGTTACGATTCATTTCGCGAGCGGATGGTCTTTCTTTGGGGAAACGCTTCGGCTCGATATTTTGTGTGTTGAGGTTTTTGTTCTTTATGAAGAATTTTAGGATTGGGAAAAATTTTGATACTCGAAACATTAGTAATATGCTTTTCTATTTAGGACTATGTATAGAGGAATAAATCTGCTATAATATCACAAAAGATCGAGCTTTCATAAGCTAGACAATCGATGCCTATGCATAAGCAGTAGCCGCTTTGAATCTTTCGTCAAAAGGTAAACAAAAGCATTAACGACCGAAGCCAATAGTTGCACTAATAATAAATTACCAAAATTTCCATACAGTATAAACTCGTGTAACAATGCTTTGCGAAACAGGAAACTATAAACAATTTTATCTTGGCGCATCGTGCGAACAAACTTTGAATATATAACCCTTGTAAAATCAAAATATCCATGCCTTGCCAAATAATGCAAATTCGGCTGAAGGAAATAGCGCTGTAAAGCAAGACATTGTAAAGTCATTATTAGAATAGAAGCAATTTATATGCTGGCATGTTTTCTCGAAGATCTTCACAAGATAAACATCGAGTTTCGAAACATTAAAAGCCGAAACTTCAAAACCCGATAATTCTAAAATAAACAATAAAATAACCACAGACTCCCAATGGCTTTACTAGCATCCACCTCAACGCAAACTATCCTCACCCCATAAAAAAGCGTCAAAGCGAGCACCGGCCTAAAACAACAATGGCCACGATCATCTCAAAGCGAAGCCAATCCCCCCACTCATCTCCACTCCGTTTCCATATTTACGCTCTCCGGTCTCCCTCTCACAAAGATGATTTCTCGAGTGCCAGCATCCAAGGGAGTGCATATATTTTAGGACTATCTCTCCGGCTGCATCGTCGCCTCTCCAGCGGCCGACTTCAGCGCGGGAGTCTTTCCGAAAGCTCGTAAATAAACGCGCCTAGCTTCCTAGAGCGCGCGCGTGGCACGCTAGCTCCAGACTGTAAACAGGGACACAATGCCGGGGAAAACAGTGGCGTTGTTCGAAAGAATAAGAGGGTTGGCATCGCAATTTCCAAGGGAGCGGAGATAGCCTAGCGATCGGAGGAGCGAGAGCAGTAAAGAACGATAATAATAGGAGGGTGGCTCTCGGCATGCGATAGATAGAGCCGGGGTTGATAAACTTAAATGAGGCCGAGCGAGCGCGCAGGCATATAAGATAATTCCTCGTTGAGATAACGAGGGAAATTCTCGCGATTGGTTATTGATTGGAAGTTTGTTTATTTATTTTGCAAGAGGAACCGTCTCGCGCCTTGTTGGAGCTTATTATACGTATATAATGGCCTGAAGGTGTTTGGTTTCGTGATCGAGCAGAGGCGTCTTTGTCATTTTTCTTGATAAGAGATTTTTATTATAAGAACTCGACTTTTTTTTTAATTAAGCTAGTCTTTAAATTCAGTGAGTTATATTTGACGCGGTGGATAATGAATTGTTTTACCTTTGCGTGGCCACGATTCAGCATGTATGTAAATCCAATTCGCGTCAGAAAGAAATATGATATCGATCTACTTATTTTTTATTCAAATGCTTGTTCACGGCATGTGACGCACCGTACCTTTATAACACGAATTCTTTTTGCTTTCTACCTGTTATAGCAGCACAGATGATCACGATGTATGACAAATTGCGGTGGAATAAAAAATATCTGCGTTTGAATCGCTCTATAGTTAAAACAATATTTTGAATCTCGCTAGATGGAAAGTTCAAAAGCCATCCGCTTTGGAGTAATGCGCTATTTCATACCAGTTTATAAAATATTTTGATTCGATTTCAAAAGTTGATGGAAACGAAATAATAACCATGATTTTTACCTATATGATAACAGAAGAAAGTGTACAAAGATTATTATACGAGTTTAGAAAAGCAATTTTTATCAATTTCCTAAAGCTAATCAAAAATTTTGCAAACATCAATCAAAAGTTAACCAAACTTCTCCAATCATCCACCTAACTAAGAATCGATTTCCCTCTAGCATAAATAATTCGCCCGGAGAGATGAAAAGCTGAAAATTTACAACGTGACAAGCAAAAAGTCGCGCGCAAAGCCAATTATTCAGCCACAACAGCGCGGAAGAATTTGCAAAACTCTCGCTGTAAATCAGGCGAAGCGACGTCGTCCAATTATTCACCTCCGGTCCACTATAATTTTCAAACCCCGCGCGCACTTTTTTACCCTCCCCCAAGACAAACAGCCCGTCCGCCAGCCAATTAATAAACGAGCCAATCAATTAAAAATCAATCTCATTAGAAGCCCATGCCTCACTCGCCTCGACGTTTACGAGGAAAATATTGACAAAGTCTTTACGCTCAGGTCGATACAGAGTCTAAAAAAGCCCGCGTGGCGATCAAAGGCTTTCGCTCGATTGGCTCGCGCTCGCGCCGTGTGCATGTGCTTCGCGGTGGCCCCTTAAGACGTTATATATTTTTAGAATTTTATTACCGAGAAAAATCACTTTGGAATTCCCTTTCTCGCGGTTATGGGTAGACGTACTTTGTGGAAGAGTGGCTCTTCCATTGATTCCCTGGCGGCGCGCGTGTCATGGAAATTCCTCGATGATGTATTTATTTTGCCGCTGACGTTCCTTTTTCAAAGGTAAATATGCACATTGTATATAGGACGTGGCTGTTCGCTCGGCGGGCCGATATTTACAACGGATGATTGATTGTATAAAGCGAGATAAATCTACTTCGCGGGACTTTTTTTTTTTTTAAATATATGTTTGCCTCGTATCTGTCACTGTTTGAAATGTACATTCGCGAGGTAAGTGTCATTTGCTTTGTAGCGACTATTAATTACAAAGATATTTTTAGTTGCAACGTTATCTCATTTTGATTTTTCTGATCAGTAGGTGTACCAGTTATTTAACCAATAAGAGAGTGTTTACATAATTGCTTGATACTTAAAAAATTGTTTAGTTTTTAAAAGTCCAAATACACCAAGGAGTCTTACACTAAGGGAAATACATAGTAGTCGTACAGCACCGCATGGAAATAAATTCTAAATTCAAAAGCTACATAATAAATAATACTATTAATTTGCATATTATTAGAATTAGCTAATAACATGTACATATATACAAATCAAACCTGATAAATTAAACAAGATCCAACAAGACTTAAATATCAAAACATTATTTTGTTAACATCACTTCCAAAATAGAGAAAATACTTTAAAAGGCCCAGTAATCCCTATTACGCTGCACTTAATAAATTCTACGAATATAAAAGGTCAATATGTCTACGTACGGAATACTACAATAACATAGTTGCAATTACTAGAAAACTCAGTAAAACCAACAGTGCTTTTTCCCAGCGCAAGGGATTTTAATCAACGCTCGCTCCACCAACATTTTACTGGATCAACAAAAAGTGCTCATTCAGCGTAATATCTCATAGCGCATAATTCCGAAGGTTCTCCATTCTTAAACCAAAAAAAAAAACCATACGACGTGACTCTTTTTTAGATGAAGCACTGCGCTCGCTCCGGTCCTTTTTCTTCTCTCCACTCCGTGACGAAAAAAAAATAAAAAAAAAACTATTGTTCCACATAATGTCCATTGTTGGCGCTCTCAGCGCCGCTGAACATTATCTATCATACGCGCAGAGCCAGACATAAATTACAAACCTCTCTGCGCACTCAGAGAGTGCAGATGACGCGCGCAGAGAGTACGGTTAGAGCGCGAATTTGGAAATCCGAGCACGTTGACGCTGCGCTTTTGGCATTTAATTGGGGCGTGCTGTGCTTTTAAGAGTCGTGAGTTTATTAAGGGTAAGCGATTAATCGATATCGTTCTAATGAGTGCCCTGGCAGTGACACTTGCTGATTTGCGATTGATCTGGCCTCGCGGTATCTGGAATTTACAAGAAATTGTGGTTGCGACTTTATTAGTTTTTTATTTGCAATTTTTAGGTTGTCTTTTATTTTATTCTCAGAAGTAGAGCATTTAATTTTGAAGAAATAAATATTTATGAGCAGCAAAAATAGCTTGAAAATAGATTATACCCGCGTACTACATGTATATTGGAGTGCAATGATTAGAAACACATGTTTTTGCGTTTCACGCTAATGATGTCCTTGTGCTCTGTATATTTTTGTTAGTGCTCCGGTACACGTTCACATTCGGTTCTAAACTATTTTTGCTACACAGTTCTAGTTTAATAACGCAAGTTATATTGTAATAATACAATGTTTAATACTAATAAACAATACGCTTTTAAAGTATTATAAATAAACTTTATTCTTTGACGCAATATATATAAATTAATATGTAAGTTATATATATTAATATAATCCTATACTAAATTATTAATATAATCCTCAAGAACGAATTCTCCGAAACTCCTTCTACCTCTTGTGATTCAAAGAGTACAGAAAGTAGAGACTGTTCTTAGCTGAATCCATCTTACTTAGAAATGATGTCACTTCCGGACCAACAGGGGGATTACAGAAATAAATTACAAAGTTCAACTACTGTAGTTTTAAAAGTTAAAAAGAATAATTTTACTACTTATTTAGTTAAAGTCTAATCTTAAAAGATTAGTTTTAAATTAGTGCAATAAAAAAACACCTATAAAACTGTTGCCTAAAATCCGCTCTTTTTTACTATTTCAAAACTTTGAATCGCTTATCTGCACGCGAAACACGGAGAATATTTTATTCTATACGTAAAATAAAAAAATATAAAAATACTCGCAAAATTTTTTACGACTATTTGTTTCCAAACTAGATAAATTCGAATTCACTTTTAGTGCACCTACAAATAAATTCATTCCTCTCCCAAAAATTTTATTCCGAAATAAAAAATCTAAAACAAAACCTCTAAATCGAAAATCCATTCCATCCCAGCAAACTACACCAACTAAACAAACACCCTAACCATGCAATTTTAAAGACAACAAATACCCCCTCGCAAGTAGACAGCGATCCCAGCAACAACTCCCTCAACCTACCGCGTAAGTAAGAACCAATGTCCGACACGCCTCGTACCTAGAAAAATAAGCGCTCTCCCAACGGCGGCAACAGCCTTCCAACACGTGTGTGACTGTCTCTCCGGAGGCCCGCGACTCCTAGAGTCAGTACCTCGGCTCCGTAAGCAAAAAAAAAGGCCAAACGACTCTTCGCACATTACTGCCAGATGCCCGAAAAGTCGCGCAGCTGTGTATGTAGGACAATGGCCACTCTCTCTCCCTTTTCCCCAAAAATCCGCGCGGAAAGATCGGACACACACCGCGGGTGTACCATCACCACGCAGCGCTGGGAATATCTGGCTTGTAGCGGGTTAGAAAAACAAATGTAGACGCGAACAGGCGCGGCGGCATGTCGTACGTGAGACGCAAGGCAAACATAAAGATATTCGGTGAGAAGAAGTGGGTATTGGGACGTGCGCGTGTGTGTGACGGATGGTGAGGATGACGAGGTCTTATTGAGTGTCGCGGATGGAGCTGCAGAGTGGCTGCTGAATTTTTATCGGCGTTTCTCTGTCTTTTGGTTTTTGCGGATTTCGCGCGGCCCTGGGAGGGCGGGAGTCGCGCGCGACGGATGTGCTGTCGTGCGATAAATTTTATCCGCGTCACGCGCGGCTGTCGCCGCGGATTCGTGTATGTTATATAAAATAATAATGCGGCCGGGCGGGTATGTGTAAGAGCGCGCAAAGATGGTTATGTAAATGTTATGTAAAATTAATGGCAATGATTTTAAACAAATTTAGAGAAGCGGAGATCTGGAGAATTGAATTCGACGTTTATTTGAAAAATACAAATGTTGTAAATCAATTCCTGATGGACTTCACGAGCGGTATTCAAATAAACGCACTAAAAAATTTCATTGCAAGCTTACACCAGAGGAATCACTTCATTTCCTAAAGACCAGGCAATATTCCCAACGACCTAATCGTCATGCAACGCGCACAAAACCGCTGCACTCAGCAACAGCCGTCCTCGGTGCCAGTCGCACATCAACTCGCTTTACTATCTTTCCTCCAGATTTTTATTACCCTCAAAGCTCGCGCTCTCCGCGCTCGCGCGTAATAAAGCCTTTATATCCCCTCGGCGTTCCTTCGCTTTCGATTCACCACGCGCTCGTGACGAGGCGCATTCAGCCGTGACAAAAAGAGCCAACTCGGAAAAACGGAATGACTAACGTATACCAACGCTATTTTTCAGCCCACCTCTCCCCAAGGCCGAAAATCAAGGTACATAGCCAGCCGATATTGGTTATCGCGGAGACAAAAGAGCTGCCTCGGAGGTGCATCGAGAGGCGCGGGTGTATATACGTATGCGAGCTGCGGCGCCGCGCGCACGTGGAATATACATGCCGGAATGTATATAAAGCCGCGCGATCGCCGATAACCGTTATCGTGCCGAGCGCGTCATAGTATATGCCCCGCGGCTGTGGAGGTGGATAGAGGTGTTGCTTTTTTTTTGCTCAGTGTCTATATCGCGGCGAGCGGAAGCAGCGGAAATTTTCATTTTTAATATGGGACGATGCTTATCTGGCGTTTGCTGGGATGAGCTTTTTTTTGCGATCGGGTTGAGGATTGTGTGGGGGTCGGGGAATGCTTTGGGTGATATTGGATTTTGATGGGTGTGTTTTACGGAAATTTATTCATTGGGATGGGATTGTTTTAGAGATTATTAATGTGATAGTCGATATTGTGAAGTTAAAGTTAAAATGAATTTTTAAAGCCGTGTAAATGTATGAATAAAAGTGACTTCATCAGTATGTATAATATACGTATACTTATATAGTGATATTCGTGCGCACTAACATAGAATCTCGTTTATATTCTTTGAATAAAAAGAATTGAACTTAAATATACTGCAAATAGTTTTTTAACTTAGCTTAAGCGACGTGAAGTTTTTGAACAAAGTTTGGAAAAGTACAATTCACTGGCAAAAAATGGTGAACTTTACCATGCGATGGTCATGATGGAAAGAAGAGAGAAGTTAAAAATTAAAATTTATGAAAGTTAAATTAATCTTGTTATGCAAATTTACGGAATTTGAATGTATAATATCACAAAAAATTCTTTGTAACTGGAATTTACGAACAATTTTTCCTCCATCATTTAGAAAAAAAAAGAAAAAAAAATTAAAAAAGCGTATAAAACAGATGAACGTTATTTTTAAAAACCACCGAGTATTCTTCCAAAGTACAAACATTAAATCTCTAAAAAACTAAATTTATTAGATTCCATTTTACGACCAATCTCATCGTTATAAATTTTAAAAAGAATCCCACCGCAAACACTCATATCAAAGGAATCATAAACTCACATTTTCGTCTCAATCATCTCGACCAAACCCTCCCCGATATCAGAACCGCATTGATTTACCATGACGCAACGTCGCAGAAAGCGATGAAGAATCGGCATAAAAACAATTCCCGCGAAATATAAAACAAGCTCGCCATCCAACGAACAAGATCGGCTACACCCAAACCCGTTTCCAGCTCGCTTCATTATTTATCGGCGCCATAAAAAACGCGGTCCAACGGCCCTGGCTTTCTCAGAAAAATCGGCCAGCACCGCACAAAGCAGCCAAAAACCGCAAAAACGCTGACCTTTAAGGCCGCGTTCGGTGGATCCGAAAAGCCAGCTCGTTAGATCGTTTGTTTTCCGGAGGATCCCGCGAGTCTATAAAGGCTTGGGAGAGAGAGAGAGAGAGAGAAAACGAGGCCTGAGGGAAAAGGAGACAGCAGAGGGAAAACCGGTTTGAAGCATCCGAGCGCGCCTCGAATTCGGAATACGATCGGATCTCCCACTCCGATCAAGGTTCCGGCAGGTCAGTAGGAGATCCTTCCCAAGGTCGTCGTCGCCGTCGGCGTGCCGATTTCTTTCGCACTTTCGAATCGATGGGTGAGGAGGTTTTTGACGCGACTGCAGTGATGTTGTTGGTTTAAACGATATGTTTGATTGTTAGAGTTCTGAGTTATTGTGAATTTAGACAGTTGATTTATGGCTATTGATTTTGGGAGATGTAGATAGTATATGCGCTGATATTGGATACGTTACACGTGAATAATATTTGATTAAATATACATGAATTTTCACTTTTACAGCGAGTTGAATAATCCAGTTTTCGAGCGAAAATCGAGTTTACGGAATAACTGGTACATTTATCCAGTTTTAATAACTAGCGCAAGACTACCGACGTTGTCTGAATATTTTTTCTTTTCCATCCCAGTTTTACAAACTGTAATTACATGCATACGACACAAACTTAAACATCGCATGATTTATAATTAAATTATTAAACCCATGTAATGACCTACAAATCATCTCAATAATTACAATACAACTCCAGCAAGTTAATTTCAACGCGATAATAAAACCATAAAATACCCAACTCCTTAAACCGCAGCAACATGAAAACACCAAATCAACAAAAACGATACACCTCAAATAAATAAATTAACGTTAAACACAGCCGTAAAGCCTCCAATATTACGCAACCCTCGGGAGAGCGAGGCCGCTCTCGAAAAGTAAACTGGCCATATACGGTGCCATCTCGGCGCCCAGAGCCAACTCTCCACATTCACATATCGCTCTCTCGCAGAAACAAATTAAAAGCAAAGCCCCCGACTCTCACCGCGCGCAAAACTCGGATAAATAATAAAACCAGAGCCCTCGCGCCTCTCATATATAGGGGAGAAAAAAAAAGGTGCGCGGGCTTTACGTAATTACATCGAGCGTCAGCGCTTACATGAATGCGTAAATATACACACAGGGCGCAGGTAGCCGGAGCGAATCGCGCGCGAACTAAAGGTCAGAGGAGCTTTAAGGATGCGGCTCTCCTACTTAAGGCCCTAATTATCGTGCCCCACCTCGGGGGCCTCTGGGTATTAATAAGTGTAACGACACACACGTACGCGCACGTACACACTGTATATATACGCGTGCGACCATATCGCTCACTCGGCTCGCGGCTGGCTCTGTGGGAACGTCCTGTCTCTCTTCTTTTATACTTCGTCGCGCTCGTGTTCCTTTTACGTCTCTCTTTTCTCCGAGTGTGTATGCGTGGCTGCTTTTTTTCCTCGCGCAACCGAGTACGTTTTCGTCGCCGAGAATAGAGCCAAGCGCGATGCGCGCTTTTACGTAGATAAGATCTGAACTTGAGACACACTCGGGGCGAGCGTTAGGCTTACAATTAGCGGGAGGTTAACGACTGCGATGGAGCATTGTGTTATTTTTATGGGAATCTATTAATATGAAGCAGCCGAGCTGGCTTTGCGCGATGGCCGACCGAGTGTGTATGTGTATAGGTGGGTATATGCTCGAGTTTACCTGCGAGCGCGGCTTTTGCGGTCCAGGTTATGACGCTAATCTGTGTGTTTGCTCTCGCGCGTTTAATCGAGTGCTGGGTAAATATTTAACGGCTGTCGCGCTTTTTTCTAGGCAATTTAATTTGCGTTCGCGTTTAATACAGTGTCATTAGTTTGCCGCGAGTGAAAGACGAGCCGGATGATTCTACATTCCGCCAGGCAGATGTAAATCATTCACAGCTCCGCGTCCACCCACGGACATTTTTTCTCCGGCTATTACGACTTTTCCCGGGCTGATTAATTTACGAGTCAAGCCGCGCTCCATTACATCAAATCACCAAGGCATCAAACTATCCCAAACGTTTATTAGCCTTCGCCGTCAAACTCTCCGTCAAAGCCGTATAACAAGCGGCCGCCATTTCCAACTTCTCCCCGGTAATAATTTTTCCAAATAGATTTTTTAAGAGCGCCCCCGTCGCTCCCAGAATTCGTCCCCGGAACTTTTATTCTCCGCTAACCCGTTTTCCTCCCCCTCGTTACTCTCCTGCCGGAATTTCCCTGCGCTCTATTTTCTCCCTGAGCTTTCTCTCCTCTATCCTCGCGGAATGTTTCCCTCCAGCTGCGCCAACTTTTTCCTTTATATGCATCCAGAGCCGGCTGAGGACGATAAAGCAAGGAGCGAGTATAAGGCCGCTTTTGTCGGAGTCGTAAACGAGAGTTCCTCCTTATGCTGCTTTTCAGGCTATATCGGAAAAATGGACGGAGGCACGCGACGTTCATTAAACGGCGATACCAGGAGACGGAAGAGCAGAAGAAGCAAGTCTCTAGCTGTATATATATAGTATAAAAGACGAGTATACGCGAGGCTGGCGTGTAACGACGCCGGTGTCATTAACGCCGCAGTGTGAGCTCAGAGCGAGCGCAGGCTTGACGGTTTATTAAATGAGGAAGTCGTTCCGAGATGGAAAATAAAAGTGATGGTGTAAGCAGATACTGGGATGGGGCGACGGGAAGCTAGTGCTGCTGCTTTTGTTCATCGAGCAGCTGACAGTGGCTGGGATGAGCCGTGCGGAATTGTTAGGGAAAAGTTGTCTTTTGGGAGGGTTTTATGGTTTGAGTTTTTGGGGAAAATGTGATTATGTGAAAATTTTGCCAGATTTTAAAAGGGCGTTGAACCTAGCAGGATAGTTTTTAATTGCCATTTTTTGTACGTTGGAATTAACTACTTTGTATAACTGAAATATTGTATTCGAGAATAAAAGATCGGCATTATTTATCACTGGTCAAACATTGAATAAAAACTCACATTTCGAAAACTGTTATAAATAACGCTGTATTAAGCTCCATTTTTCATCGAACCTACGCGATCGAAAAAACAGAGAATGCCCCGAATAAAACATATCGGTTTTCTCTTGTGGAGCTTCCTAAGCCTCAAAAAACCGTGCGTGGGCGCGGAGACCACCCCGGCTCCGTAATCCTTATATTAGCTCCTGACAGAACAGAAAAAACTTTCATCGCGGCCGCGCGCCCGGAGAAATGAGAAAAGACCTGCAATCGCGTGGGCGGCTCGCTGTGTATGTAACTACGCTCGTTTATTGCAATCTCTTTTCATCCTCTCAATAAAAAGAAGTTACAAGAAAAAAGGTAGGGATCGCTAAGCGGGACTGTCTTGAAACAAGTGCCGTTTTTAGAGTGCTGAAGTTTCTAAAAGTTAACTCGACTTTTAAGTAGATTCTTTGTTTACTCTTTTGTTGACTTATAAATTGAAAGTTTATAAAGTTTGGAGTACTTACAGAAAGAAGGATGCGATTTTTAATGAAAAAAACTGATAGTTAAGAAAAGAAAAGAAGAATAATGCATTTAAAAATGGCGCTCCTCTAACGATTGAAATAAAACGTTATCAATCATCAAATCACCAGCCTCACAGCAAGATTACAAAAAAACCTCACCGCGTTATCCAACTTTTCATCCAACTCATTACCAGCCTTATTAAATTTCCCAACACAAATCGATCCAACTTATCAATTCCCACTCCTCAATAAATCATAATCATCCTATCTTTCACAACAATCTCACCAGTCACATCGCCATTAAAACAGAAGAAAAAAAACCATCCTCCTAGCATATCGCGTAGGTCGCTCACTTCTTTTTCCAATCCCTTTCCCCGTCTCTTTCTCCGCCTCTCTCCTTTGCACAACTACACAAGCCGGCTCGCTGGGCGAGACACATTCTTTTCGGCGTGGGACGATTAGACGAGCGAGCGAACGGAAGTCAATCAGGACGCCTTTTCAAGCGGCCAGACACGAGAAAGAGAGATAGGAGAGGGCCACGCGATTGGTAAATATACTCGCTCGCTCTGGCTTTTGCAATGGCGCTCGCCGAACATTTTCCTTCACGATATGATCGTCGGGTTAAATTACATTTAAATTACTTGCCGGACTGCAGGTGGAAGAGTGTACGTCTGTGGGAGAGCTGTTTCGAGAGGAAGACAATTAGAAAAGGTGATGTGTGTTTGGGAAATGTGAAGTGAAGGTAGCTTGGCTTTGAGAGTAATCGTAGAGGGGATCTAAAATTAAACGCGTTTTTCGGTACTGACGCTTTCAAAATGATTATGAGACGGATTTTGAACGAGTGGGATGACCGGCTGATTTATTTTCGTACTATTTTCGTTTCGACAGCGGACAAGTGATATTTTTTTGGGTCTCTTTTAATTGATTTAATTAAATGTGAGTATGTTCTTTCAAGCTGAGTTTAAATTCTTTCAATTATATTTTTTAAATAAATAACATGACGTGTTATTTGAATTTTTTTCAGTAACAATGTTTTACAATATGAAAACTTATTACGAGTTTTGTTGATCAGAGCCAATAAAACAACTGAAAAATAAAACAATATATTTTTATAAATTTCCTAAACAAATACTTCCACACATCCCAACGCTTATTTTTAATCAAAGAAATAAAAAATATGCACGCAAAACGTGTCTTACCAAGGATCGCTTCAAACAACACATCCGTCCCGCTCATCATAACAGCGCTTATTTATTGACAATATAAAACAATCAATGTTATTATTTTTACACTTGTTTACTTTCCTCCGCTCGAACACCGCTCGACTTGGCACCGCTCCTCTCGCCCGCGAAAAAAAAAGAACCCGCGAGCGAACGCACAATTTTTCGCAAGATATCAAATGTCGCTCGCCTTTTAAAACAGCGCTGCTCCGTACAGCGCATAAATCAAGCTTAAAGACTCTCCCGCGAATTTGCATAATCTCAAGAGCCTATGCGCACAATGCGTTACTTCTCTCTCATTGTCCACGCTCGTTTATCCCTCGCTCTTTTTTTTCTTTATTACGCATTCTCAGCGACTCGCGGTCCTTGAACTCATCCTCGAAAATCAGCGCGCCTTACACATTTCAATTAACAGTGTATCGTCTCCGCGAGGGACTGGCTCCTTAAGGAGTCAAAAAATAAGAGACGTTGCATCACGCTTAGAGCGTGTACGTATAGAAAGTTGTCTCAAACGCGGGCGCGATTTGTGTCAATCAGCGAGCTCTTGCGCAACGCGAATCAATTAACAAGTTCGTCCTGGAACCTCTTCTTTTTTGCTCATCGTAGAGTGGTGTTTACATAACGCGAGCGTTAAAAAAATTGACCCTCAGGTATAGATGCGTGACGGTTTGGAGGCTTGGTTTGGTTGGGAATTAGCGAATCTGTGATGGGTTGGGAGTTGGGACTGAGAATGAGGCGAGAGGCTAACGTACTTTTTTACTTGAAGAGGCAGATTCTCGAGAATTTTATTCAAATGTAGAATAGTTCTTAGAATTTCTATTTTTGTTTAGAAAATTTCTGAGATTATTTTTGTAAGCTCATTTTATAAATATTTACATTCAAATGAAATATCCGAGTGATTTTTATCAAGCGATTATAGAGAAGAATACATGTTTGAATGGGTATTAATACGAGCGGTATAAAAAGCCGAAGCGTCTGACATTGATTTGACAGAAGACTATTGTGACCGTTAGAGTCAGATTATCTCTCAAGTACGACAGCTTAAAAAAGTCAATACTAAAGCTAGCGGACGATTCATTCCTCACTCTTTCTCCAAGCAAGTAGTAGTAAAGCTTCCCCTAGTTAAAAAAAAAAACTTGTTTTCAATCCAATCAGCGCTAAATTTAAAAACAAACACAAATCTCTAAGCTAACCACCTTGAAAATCTCTAGCGGTTCTTGTCTCAAAATCTTATCTAACCTCAAATTACAATTCGCTTAATCCCAGCCCAAACAAAGATGGCCCAGATAGATTACACCTACACCAAAACGTTCATTCACGTCTAAAGCCGAGAGAAAGACACGAGAGTACAAGAAAGGCCAAGCGACAGAAGAGTTAAGGTTAAGTGGAAAGCCTTTAAAGCGAGAGAGAGAGAGAGAGAGAGAGCCGTTCGATTGGCGAGCGACGAACCGAGAAAGAGAGAGAGAGATAGCGAACGCTAAGGCCTTTAAGTTAATTATCACGCGCGCGCGAGCAGCTGGATGACGTCGCCTTTAATTCTTCGCATCCCCCTCCGGTTAATGGCTCGCGCTGCAGCGAAGCCGATTTTTCGCCTTTTACGGATCGGGATCGCGCGCGTGCTTAGCGAGCGGAGAGAGAATTACCTTGGGGGAAGTGCCGCTACAGAGAGAAGTGAGTAAGAGTTCTGAGCTGTATCGCGATCGATTATGATTATCAGTCGGATGACACTTTTTTTTACGAGATAGCAGGTTTTGTTGTTGTGTGAGTTGGCAGCGATAATTTTGTTTCGTGGAATGACTGTTAGCTAGTGTTAGAATTGACGGCTAGTATGTAGACTTATAACAAATTGCATGTAATTAAAATTAATTTTAAAAAATGGAAGGGTTCTGTTTACTTATTACTTGAATAGTAAAAAATAAAGTTTACAAAAATAACTTTATATGTTGTTTTTGAGTCAAGGTCATTTTTTACTCCAATTATAGTATGCTTTACAGAAATAACTAAGAGCACTTAAATAATTAACAGTGTCGATTGCGAAAAATTGTGTGAATTAACGGTCATCGTAAAATATCCTATTAGAATACAATTTCGTTAAATTAATATTTCAAGCAAGATAAGACAATCTTAAAATACAGTCTTTACTTCCATATAAGTTGTATAAAAATGTTCTTTCTTCTCTTCCTACGTTTACTATATTTCTACACTTATGTATACATCGCTAGTATGAAAAGAAATTCAATACCGTTTCAATTTTAGAAAAATAATCATAAATATTTTCAAAGTCATTTAGCATGTATTATAATTTAAATAGGACCTATATCAGTAGAGTCAAACTTAATGGATCAATATTACAATTCATGAATTAGCAATGGTTGCATGAACGTCATCATGTTGCACCATCTTGCCTCACACATGCACAATATAAAAACTATTACAAAGCCTTTTCTTATAATCAATTCTAAACTAATTGCAACATGTCAAGGGTATATGCATGAAATTCTCGGAACTCTATATTGTCGACCTTACATCTGCTAAATAATTTCAAATTTAATAAGATGCGTCTTACGTATTCAAAATCTTTATCAAGAAAACATTTCTGAGAAAAAGTCATCATAACGACGTCTTATAAAACAATACATTTTTGCCATCAAAGATTTAAAATACATTCCTCGATAACCTACTTCAAACAAAGGCCCCAAAAAATAATAGCATTCATACATTCATAAAGTTCAATACAGGTCGATAAGGCAGGCTCCTCGACGCTCTTTCCCACATTCAAATTCAAATACGTTCACCGAATACATCAATGTACACATTGTATGTAAACGCTGTTGCCCCAAACGCATATAAAATTAATAACCACACTCTTTCTCCCCATCGTAACTCCGTGCTCCCAAAATCCAGCTCCCCGTAACCGTCCCTCTTATACCGACCTCCATCGCAGACCAGCCCCATTAACCAGGCAAAAAAAGGCTCGAGAGCCTCCCACGTGAAACTTTTTTGAAGTCACCGAACACACGCTTTCTCGAGTCGACGCGAGTCTCTTTCTCTCTCTCACGCCCCTGAGACCCCTATAACCCCCGAGCACGCGGAAGAAAGAGGACGGAAAATCCTCGCTGCCTGTGTCAGGAGCACACACAGCTATAGCAAAAACTCGCCGGGCGCCGCATTCCTTGAATCGCCGATTCTAAAGAAGAAATGCGAGAGAGAGAGGGAAAGGCCGCTCGGATACGCCCACGCGCTAGGACCCTTATACCCTACGGTCGGTGTGCAGCGCACACGCGACGCGTCCACTAGATTTTCTCGGAAGCGTGGGCTGGTGGGCGCGCGCCTGTCGAAAAGGTGGCGCGGGCTGCGTAATTAGCGCGTGGCATGATGTCACGCTGGGGGATGAAGCCGGATTTTCGCGGCGGTTTGAATAGGGGGCGGTGCCCCCGGGAGGAAGCGGCCACCTTGCGCTGAATTGACGCGGAAAGCTGCAGGTTGTTTTTCGAGGGCAGGTCAAAATATTTTCTAAATTGATTTCGGATGAGCGTATTTAAAAATTCGTTCTGTAGATTTTTCGTTTAGCGGCAAAATTCCGACTTCAAACAGTGATTTGAAAAATAAGCTTGTAGGGGAAAATCACATACGAAGTGTCTTTTCGACTACAACCTTCTCAAATTACCAACTTCACATGTTACACTTAGAAGCTACCGGTGGCTTCGCAGTGCCTCAGAGCCACTTCCAACAAATCTGTCCATTTTCAATTTACGCTCTAGCTCCCTCGAAAGTCCTTTCTCCTCCCTGCACTAGAGCCGACTTCGTGCGCGCAAGTCACGCTAAATACGCGAGAGAGCGCGCATTATAATTATGAAAATACACTCTGCGTGCGGCTGATGGCTTCTCAGCGCGACTCTATGCAAGTATGCGCTCCTTCGGCTTATTTTTTTTTTCCTTCTTTCCGCGCTGAAATACAAAGCAAATTTATGCGCGCCTAGTGCGTGTGTGTGCGTGGGTGGCGCAAGTTTTAATTAAGTTCGGAGAGAGCGACGACATTCCGAGCTTCTCCTGTTCGATTCAATCATACATGGGCGGCGAACTTGGGTTGTTAGAGTTTGAGTTATTTGGAATGGAGAGAGACGTAGGCTGTTGTTTTTTTTTTGGTTGGTTGGGTAGGTAAGGTGGAGTTTGAGAGCGATGATAGATAAGATGATTAGACGGTTGGATGGAGTAATTTAACGGTGATGATCAGAACGTTTGAAAACAATTTTTTGTGGTAAGCTTTCTTGCTTCGAAAAACGCGAAAGTGTCATTAGTGGATTAGTGGCTCGTCATTTGTATGCCGGGGAAAAAGTTTTAAAGACGAAATTAACTTTTTCATTTAGTAATTTGTCCTTCTCTCTTTGTCTCTCGTGCACTCACTATAATCATGTAGTTTTTATTAGCAAATTCATTTAAAAATGATAAATCATTACTTAAGAATGTGAAATAACCATAAATGATGTGCAATAACTTGTAAACATCAAAACAAACGTTTGACTAACAAACGCACACAACTCGGTCAGCGCCGCGCCCCTATAACAAACCCTAAATAAACAAAAAAAAACCTGAACCTTGACCATCCGCCGATAAATTCATTAACGCTCCCAGCCCGCCAGCTGCCAAAGAACCACCATGTCAACCCGCATTAGCGAAAAATACCAGCACCCAACGACCATTACGATACAATGACCCCTGTCCTCGGCGGCCAAGGACACCCCTCTCCCGTTTTTCCACTCCCGATCCTCGGCGACGATCAATCCTCAAAACGCCGCGACCTCCGGAGGGCTGGAAATTTTGCGGGAGCACGATTAATAATCGTGTAAGACCCGCAGATCCGCGCACCCCTCGGTTATGGACTTTAGAGTGGGAATGTAAAAAAAGGCTGTGGAGGATATAAATAATTCAGGAGTAAACGAGACAGATGACTGTTATCGTGATGAGCAATCATTGATCGAGTAAATTTAGAATGGCGGGAAAGCGGTGGGGGCTGGATTATGTGGGAGACATTGACACAATTAGCTTCGTGTTTTTGGTGGTGCACATAAATACGCGACGCGTCGCTGGGGAAAAAATATTTGAAATATTCGAATTCTCGTGGAAATGAGTGTGATCTCGTTTTATAAACATGTTGGATACGCCTAAGATAAATATTTTGAATGGGATTTTTTCGGAGCGATTCTAAAATTGTGAAACGTATTTCTGAATTATTAATGCAGTGGAAATTCTGAAAGCTCATCGCTTTAAATCTAGCCGACTGGAGAGCTAGGCGATGAATGGGCATGTCCTAATTCATGTTTTCATCTAAACTCCATTAATAGTTTCCTAAGGTACTTAGGATACGACTATAGAATGATACTCCCGGTCTATTCAGCTGAATTTCCATTCAACCTCAAATTGATTTCGCGTTATAGAATTAATAGTGGAAATCTTCAGAGCTCCGAGCAAAATACAAACAACACAATTCATTCATGTTTTCCTTGCTCCAAAGCTGCTTACACACGCCTCACTTTAAAAAAAAAACTCACTCAAACAAATAAACACCCAATTCAAAACACACGCGCATCAAATCAAAGCTGCTCCAAATTCACCTTTAACCCCCTTAAAAAAAAAACCTTCAGCATCCACCGAACCGACCTCCATTCACAGCACAAAACTCACGCCGCGCGGGCTCCACCCTCGCCCCCACACTACCAACGCTCCCGCTCTTATCTCTACAGGCAAGCGAGAAAAAAATCCTACCTGTCCTCCTGCAGCCGCTTAAGGTCGGCCATCTCGAGCTCGAACTTGAACTTGGACACCTCACACAGCAGCGAGTCCCGCTCGGAGATGACGTCCTTGAGCTCGCGCTGCAGCCGCTCGATCTCCGCGTACTGCCGGCCGATCAACTGGTTCTTCTCCTGGATCATCGCCTCGACGTCCTCCGGCGGGGACGCCTCGTCCGACGACTCCTGCATCTGCATCACCGCACTCATATCCTGCCCCAAAGCTTCGAAAAATCTCACTCTAGCACCTCGCACTCTGTACTCTATCTACTATCCTCACTCCGCGAAAGGCAAAGCACCGCGAGTCTAGGCGAGCGCCGCGCACGTGCAGCTGAGCGCCGGCCGACGCCGAGCAGCGATCATCGCTCTAGCTTAACTATACTATAATGTATCACGCCGCGTTATACAGAGACACTATAGCCGCACAGAGAAGCGGAGAGCACCGCGAAGAAGCGGAGAGCAGAGCGCGAGGAGAGAGCTGTCCAGGTGCAGGCCGCGTCCTCTCTCCCTTCTCTCCACGCCAGCGTAAATGCTTATAACAGCGGCGGCGATCTCAGCGCGCCTTCCTGCTTGTTGACGTTTTCGCGGGCCGGCGGCGCCTCGCCATTTTACACACACTTGTACACACTATTAGCACGCGCGCTTCTCTACGTATATATATCTTCGGCGCTCCCGCCTAGACGCTATGTATATACGCACAGCCTCGCGAATCGAACAGCACACTAGGGATATGATTTTTGTAAGTGGAAAGCGGGCGTACGATTGTATCCGGCTGCAGCGCTGAGGAGAGACGTCGGGGCGCAGGCGTTTATCGTCTGCGACTGCGGCGCGAGAGAGAGCATCACACGCGCGCCCGCGCCGAGGGATACACACTACTGTTCTGCTGCTCTCGCTCGCTCTCTCTCTCGCTCTCTCTCTCTCTCTCTCTCTCTGTTTCAAGCGGCTGCCCCGAGCCGAGCTGCTCCAACGGCTCTCTGTCTTTCGCTCTGCGCATGCGCGACACACGGAAATATGTGCGCTTGCCGGCCTGTATGGCGCTGCTGTATATACGTTGCTCGGCGAGTCGCGCACGCTAGCTTGCGCTTATACTGTGTGTGGATGTGCAGCGTGTCTGTGAGTGTGAGTAGTGCGCATGCGTGCGGAGTAAAGGCTTTTGTTGTGTGCGCGCGTGATGGATTTTTTTTCTTTCCCTCGTTTTTAATCGGAGCGCTCGAAACGTTTTGTGCGCGAGGGCTGGGGGATGGTCAGGGCGAATGTATATAGTGGGATTGTTAATGGTGAAGTTTATCGGCGCGCGCCGGGGGACGCGAGTTATTGAATTTCGAAGTGAAACGCGATTTTAAATGCTATGAAAATTGAAGCCGCGGGGTGTATGTTGAGCGATTTTTATAGTTTCTTTTGTGAATGCGGCGGGGAGAATGTTGTGTGCATTGTTTTTAGATTTTTTTTTCTAATTTATTGTGAAGATTGGCTACTGACTTTGTCTAGGTATCAGTTCGAATGTCTAAAATTTGAATGATGTGTTAACGGTTTTCGGTCGCGATTAAAAATGTTATTTCGTTTTAGATTTATTATTAGTTGTTATTTCTATTTTTATTTTCTGAAGAAAAGTAAATTACTTCTATACTTATCTCAACAGCAATAACTGCGCATAAATAATTTCTGAAATGATTCCACAAAAATTAAAATCACTGAATAAATTTAAATTTTATAAGAAACAAAGCTTTCAGAAGAAGGTAAAATTATTTATTCAAATAAAAGAATATAAATATTCAACTTTTCACAGCTTTAAGAAAATGTCCAACTATATATTCATGAAAACGTGAGAAAATATCGAATAAAGCAAAAAACGTGAAAAACTGCAATAACGACTTTTCTCCAATATTCTTTGATAACACTAATAATGACGCATACAAATATTAAATAATATTCTGCAAATGCATATATCCATCGAAAAAAAAATATCATGAATCACCTTATCAAACTTGCCCTAATTATCGCATAAGAGCTGTCATTTCTAAATTGATTTAACTTGTAGCGCACATGACATTACGCTCGTGTTACATAATTTATAGGTAAAACTCTTACAAGAGACATTCCGATTGCCAAACCGGCAGCTGCATAATCTCGCGAGAAACAAGTTTTAATATTGCGATAATTTAAATCAGATTTTTTTTGCCTCAATTTCAAAAAACATCGATATACACAGCGAATTTACAAGACACAACCTTTTCGTCCGATTACAGCAAATTCCTCGGCATTAACGTCGCATAAAACACACCATCTTTTTCATCAAAAAAGCTCAACCATCGCAACGCGTGCTCGAAACAACTTTTATCCAAACTTACGCAACAGTCCGAATATTTATTTTCCCAAACAAAAGCCTTTAATCTCTGGCACTGCCTGCACATCTCCTCCCTTTGATTTTCATTCTGTCAGACTCCAAGCGCGCGCGCGTACATGTACACGCATATAGCACTGCTGTCAAAACCGTATGTGGCCAGTGGCTCGGACTCTCGGAGCCATCTCCACGCGCGTATAAATACATATAGTCGCTCTCGCTCGCTTCTGTGTCTCCCGCGGTGCAGCTCAGCGATCGTCAAAGTGCGTTCGATTTACTCGTCCGCACGCATAACGTAACACCGTGTATAGGTCTGTTCCTTTTTGTAGCCGGGAGGAAACCGTTTGTAATACACGTGTAGATTCGTGGGCGACTTGACGATTTTTTTATAGGTAGTTCGTTTGGAGACTGCGTATACATGTGTGTGAGAAAGCATTATTACTCTTTGTCGGAGTGCGCTTATTCTGTAATTGCATTTGCGCGCTTGCCCAGCGGCGAGATGCGTCGTCTCTTGAAATGTGCTTAAATTGTTGAATGCAAAGGGTGGTTCGTGTGCATATTTGCTTGAGTTGCAGTATAATTAAAATTTTTTTCAAATAATGTTACGGTTTAAAGTTTTTGTTGGTTATATCAGGTCGTAATTTTATTAGAGTGTCAAAGAACGTTACGAATAATATTGAAGAGGACACCAAGAATTTCGCAAGAAATTATTGAATATATGACTTTTTTCTTTTTCATATTGAACAAGTGATGACAACATTATAGTGGTTGTAAAAACACTTGTATAAAGTCACAATTGCTATAGTGAGCATCGACAAACGTAATTGTTAAAAGCAATCGTGATGTCATGCTCATTTCAAATGTTTATATCTTCACGAATAATTGTTAAATCAATAAAAGAAAAAATACATATCTAATAATTATTAAAAATAAAGTCAGCGTTTATAAAATTGTATACGCAAAATACTCATAATTCAATTTCCATAACAACCACCATCAAACTTTACAAATCAATCCCTAAAACCTAAACGCAGCCACCACACCACTCAACATCCCCAAACTCAACTCTCCCCACATGTCCCAAAAAAAAACATCCAAACCCCTGAATCCCTCATTTCACCACAGGCGCTCCGAAGCCAAAGAGCCACCCATCACGTCTGCACTCTCTCCATACCTCCATGTCCTATACCCATAGCAGAGCCGCGTCACGTCCTCATACACAGACAGACACCGCGCGCCTGCAAACGGCAGTAAGATGTCTCTCTCAGCGCATCGGAGCAGCTCCGCTGCACGCGCGCTCCATGTGCGGTCGCGCATTATGTACAGTAGCCAGCCGGCTGTGCACCCGTCCCACATCGCTAACTGAAGATACATACAGTATGTATGTACGAGAGGTGCGCATTGGCGCCGCAACTGTCGATTTGCTTTTACACTTTATTCCAGGCATCAAGCTTCGCCGAATGTGCGGAGAGAGAGAGAGAGAGAGTTGCCAGGTGTCCGGGTTGCTAGCCCACAGGGGAGAGAGCGCGCTGATGTCGATGAGTCGCTGGGGAAGTACGAGATGCGCTCTCGAGGGTCTGGGGAGGGATTATTCAGGGGGATGACTTTTTCGGATCGCGCTGGATGACGGCTTCGTTTAGAGGAGAGAGATGGAATTTAGATGTTTGAGGTTATATGGGAAGTGAGGCGGGAGATGGTTTGTGAATTGGAGCTACATTTTTTATGGGTGTTCGGGAGTTGTTGGCTTTGTTCTAATTTGTCGGGAGTATGGTTTTTACTGGGTATTTTTTCGCGATGCATTTCTTTAGATTTGTTAATTGATTTTCTACATTTTATTGCTTTGTATGTATGTCTATGTAAAATAGTAATTATTAATTATTTCGTTATAGTTAGAATATATATAGATATAGAAAAGCGAAACTTGTGGAAACGTGAAACAAAACAGTTGCTGTGAATCAGTTTTTTGACTACATTTTTCGTTCGAATAAATTATGTTTACAGTATATTATAGTTTTATATTGAAATTACAGTATACGATGTTATCAATCGACAAGCCCAACTTTTCTTATAATGATCTTTTGTAGGTTTCTTATTAGTACAATATTCACTTTAATTTTAAATCTTATTCCAAATTATTAAAATTTATACAGTTCTACATAATTTACAGCCTCTTTCCTTTTTTGCATTTCATTTTTGAAGTATGATTTAATTTATTTAGTACTTGAGAACTCCGACAATTTCAACTTGTTATTGAATTAATTTTAACAAAGGTGTACGCAATAAACTATGTTTTTAAACCTGTTAATGAATTGTCTTATATTCAGCTTTTTACAAAAAATTTTCTTTTTCTTTGCAATTTAGTCTTCAAAAGGGGAGTTGACAGTCTTACGAAACTATATTAATAAATTATTTCCAACAGCGTGGTTCAATGAAGATCATTTTTAAAATCTATTCAATTACCACATAAACGAACGACTTTTGCACATACAACGTTTTATGTAAGATTCAATTTATAAGTGTTAATAATACCAGGATATTGAATTTAAATAACAGAATTCAAAATATTTCTATTTATAAAATTAGAGATTATTTTTTATATTAATACTATTTTATAATCTTTTGTAGCCAGGATTTCATTTATCGGAATTCAATTTCTTAAATTTACAAAAATTAATAAAAATAAAATATTAAAATATAATAGATCGCATTCCCTCAGACAATCAGAAATCAAATAAACTTCAGTAATTAAATGCTCATTGATTTATTATACTGAAAACATTTAATATAGAATAGAAAACATTAAGTTTGTACTGAAGTGTGCAATAAAACAAATATTATTATTATTATTATTATTATTATTATTCAAATAAATATTTATTAATATTTGAAAACTTTTTGTTTTCAAATGTTTTAAAAATAACGAAGCTTTTGTTAAATTTACAGTGGATACAACACACATGCGATACCTAGTGAATAAATAAGGTAGCTTTGAAATGCCTTTTATCGATAAAGAAGATTTCTACCGAGTTGTTAAAAGCATATGGTAACTGCTACCTATCAATTCAAATGGTAAATAAACATTTTTTTAATATACGGATAGTAATACAAAAAACTATAAATTACTGTCAACATACATGCAATCGACAAATTTTAAAATTGTGTGATGTTTTAAAATAAAGCTTTATAAAAATGTGTTGAAAATATTTTACTGTATAGTTTAAAACGAAATAAAGAATTTAAATTTTTCAACATTTTGTAGAATTTCTACAATAATAGAAAATTAATAAATTTAATTTCCGTATGGTTTACAAATATATAACTCCAAGTTAGACTAAACTATATATTTTTGAGTCACATTATTTGAGATAGCATTTGTAACAAATAATATACATAAAACATTATTAAAGTTAGTTTATTATTTACAGATGTAATTAAATACACTCACACTTAATCAAATTAAATTTTTAAAAAGGAGGATTTATGTAATAAAAATTCATTAGGAAATGCCATGGGTCAGTTGTTTATTTTTGTAAAAAATAACATTTTTAAATAAATTGATTTATCGAATAAAGTACTGCGTATTTCTTTTCTTATCATAATTTTTGAATTATTATATTAATAGAAGCTAAAATATTTTTGTGTATCCTTAGTCTCAATACCTATATAATTTTGAAGATCTCAAATATTTTTATGATAGACAAAATTAATTTAATTAATACTCGTTATGGATGTATACATTTTTTAATTCTATTGTAGCCCTTCAAAGAATTATTACACTTTGATGCATGTAAGTACATTAAAGTGTAATAATTCTTCGAAGGACCACGATAAAATTAAGACATCATTTGATTTTTTCAATCAATTATGTTTATATGTATTTTTAAATTTTAAATTGTTTATAATTTGGATGCCTCTTTTTTAATATTAACTTTTAATTTTGAATGATTTTATGAATAAAAACAAATTTTAATAAAATCATAATTGTTTTTTATAATTTTTCATAGCTTACGTGATTTGAGTTTAATGAGAAATATCTTAATAAAAAACCATAAGAAAATTTTAGGAATTTTTCAAGGATTTATTTTTTGTTTTTATAAATATAATTTACATATCTATGAGGTTCAGATAAAAATGTATTTATAAGTACTCAACCTGTAGTAATAAAAAATATGTTTAGAGATTGTCGAATACCTCTGTTCTTGTCTAATAAAGATTTTTAATCTGAGGCTATTTTGTTTAGACAAGAACAGAACCCCTTTTAATTCCTTTGCTTTTTTATTATCTCCACCAAATCGACTTCCTAGTTGCTGCAGTCCAGACAGTGTAAAATAAAATTCGTGTTATCTATGCTAATATTCGAAATGCGAGAGTCGCACATCGTTATCTTTGCTAATATTCGAAATGCGACAGTCGCACAACGGAATAGACAGACGCCTTCCTGCTGGAATTGTACAACATTAACATTACATAATAGCACTGGCAAAACAATGGTAAATTTAAACCTTGACTGTCGTCTTAAAATCTGTCCGATAAGAGTTAGCGGAATCTTTTGACAATAACGAATTTTCAATGTTATTATCCACGGTTAATGATGACAGATATAAGTTCATTAATCGCAGCTACTTTGCCGTGATTAATTTTTATTAACACTTTTATTAAGTCAGCTTATAAATATTTCTTTCTTCTAATAGGATCTGTATTGTATACTTCAATATTTTATGTTACATGGTGTTTGTGTGTTATTGGTAAACATAATAAAAGCATAAATATCATAAATTTAATGAAAACTTATTTAAATTTTAAAAAAATGTGATGAACGTACAAGACTGTGCACAAAAAATTATTTTGCAACATCATAAACGCGCTAAAAATAAAACATAAAAATCCTGACTGCGCTCTTTCAGATCCACGCAGCGGAAAAATCAGAATTGCTATCATGATTATCTACTCTCGTTCACAAAATGGAAAAAACTGTGAACAGCTACTAAGTAAAGGCTTCTTACATCGTAAAAGACGTAAAAGAATCTTGATGTCTACAATCTTGTTGGAAAACTACGTGAAAACAAACCGCGTAAAATCCTCGATGATCGATGAGACATCCATGAGTGTTCCTACATCCTATACGCATAAATACAGCTTTTTGGGAGAATATATAATCATTGCAGCGGACAGATTCATGCAGTAGTAAGTGTGAATCATTTGACATTCATTTTACGAAAAGCAGTAAAATAGAAAATGTACATTAATTTAATTTTTTAACGTCGTATAAAAAGTAAAGCGTTGTATTAAAAAAATGTAGATAATTCGATATTTTTATTTTTTATATATAATTCCCCGATTAAGATTGACGCAAATACATTCTCAGTAATAACATTTCCTATATATAGTTTTATATGGTATCAAGAAGCATGTGAGATATCAAACAATTCAAAATCGACAGCGCGCGCATGCTACTAGAATGATCAATCCAATTCATCGTGCATTAAACGTGATCATGAGTGACTCGCAGATTGTAGTCTTTATGGATTACAACTTTGTAAACATTTTGTAATTTCACAGCTATCTAAAAACTGTGTTTGAATGCAACTATGTCTAAATATTACCACGGTCGTAACGCAGTTATTGCAAATTTAAATTGGTCAATTTTTTTAGTAAGATTTGTTTTACCTTATGAGGCAAACAATAATTACTTCTCGTTATAAGTTTTTTCTTTATATTACACAATACATATTTTACATAAAAAATATTATCGTATAATGTAAAAAGGCTACTACCATTACAATTTCGAAAAGATTTTATCTTACTTTACTATGCAAAGTAAACAGCATAATAAAAAGTAAATAAGAACAATTTTCTTTTGTTTTAGACAATTGTGATAAAGAGATAACTCGTAACATAAGTCTTACAACTTCTTGAAATAATAGTCCTAAACTAATTTTACGCGAGTGTTAAACTTTAACACTCAAATTTTTAATTTTCATGTGAATTGGCCAACAAAATCTAATTTTCAAAAACATTTATCCCTAATTCAAAGAAACAAATTCAAATAATCTAATAGAGAAAGCTATGCATTGATATTATAGTTTGGTACAAATTTTTAATTTTCAAGAAGTAATTTTGAAAAACTGCAATTAATTATTTATGAATTTAAAATTTTAAACAGAAATTCATTGCTTGTAAATACTATCCTTTCAATCAAGAAGTAGAATTTAACACTCTATGTTATTTAACTTGTTGTAGTAATTGTTTTGATAAACCCTTTTTTTCTATTTTTTTCGTAAAAAACTTGCTTACTTTTGAAAATTTTAAAGTAAAAAATAAGCCGTTTTTTCATTAAAAAATCTATGCAATTTATATTGGCACGTAGCTATCTAAAAATATATTTATTGTTTTAATAAGTATATAGTATATAGTTTTAATATAAAATATGTTTATTTATTTTACACGAGATTTGAATAATTTTCAAATCTTTTATTATCTGTTATTAATATTATATAAACGCAATAATTTTATTGATATTGTTATTTAATGGTGTTCCAAAGAATACGCAATTTGCATTACCATATTTGTATTTTTTCCGGAAATTATAGATTGTAATTTCTTATCCGAAGCGTTGTTTCGGGTCGCTGGACCTAGGGGTAGAGCAGTAGGTTTATTTTATAAAATTAGCAATCTTTTTATTTTAAATCTAATTAGTTTATTTAAATAATAATCAAGTAAAACAATCATTCAACAAAGCACTTATTAACATTTCTAACTGCTTCATCAACTTAATTATATAAGTCTAAGTTGGTGAATTGACTAATAGCCAGAAACGTTAATGTCAGAGCTAGTCGAAAGACA
>UELX01002140.1:0-34206 GCA_900480035.1 Eupelmus urozonus
ATATTTATTAAATACAAATATATATATATTTATTCATAAATTTAATATTATTATAGTTTCTATATTACAGATAAAATAAAGGTGAATTTATAGTTTATGAATGAATTTTGAAAAAGATTAACTTGATTCTATTGAATTTACATTTAAATGCTAATAAACGCAATCAAATAACAACTTAGTTCCTTTAAGATGAACTTGAATTTTTTCGAAATCTATAAATCAACAGCGTTGACACTCATGACTGTTAAAAGTTGCGTGGCTTATCCTCGAAGTTCAAATGAATTTTATGTTATTTTGATTTACTAAATCATATTTAATCCGTTTAGAGCTTATGGGTTCACGGATAATGGGTTTAGAGATTATGAGTTGAAGGTTTGTAGGTTTAGGGGTTTATGGATTTTTAGATTACAGGTTAAGGTTGTATGCGTTCAGGGTATATGGATTAATGGATTAGGAGTTTAGGTTATATAACTTCATGGATATAGAGTTTATGGGTTCAGGTTTGACAGATTCAGGGTTCACGGGTTAAGATTTATGGGTTTAAGGATTAATGTTTTTAGGATTGATGGGTTTAGGGCTTATGGGTAAATGGATTAAGATAGCATCAGCGGTAGGTATCGTATCAAGCGAGGGCCCTGTGGGGAGCTTAAATTTTTTTTGCAAACTTTTGTTCAATAAATTGTTTTAAATGTTAAAAAATACACACCTGTGAACATACATACAAAAAAATTCGAAGCTTGTTTTAGAAGATCAAAGTAGTGCATTCTCTCACTAGTGAGGCAATATAGTTTTTGCTCACTAAAACAAACTAATTAAATTCTATTTTAATGTTAAATCGATTTTATTTTATCCTTTGAAAAAATAAATTGAAAATTATCTTTTTATGTTTTGTAAGAAAGTATGTAGTTTTTCATTTCGAAAGCATAAAAAAAGCAAAGACTTTTACAGAAAGAGTGATTTAAATTAAAAAAAATTTTAAAATCCCAATGGCAAAAATAAACATCATATTTTGCATAAAGTGCACAATTAAATCACAAAAATACGAAAACCAACAGACTTCAAAACATAAGAATTCGTTTAAACTAAAAGAGTAATGCACTATGTATGGAGCATGAAATAAAAGCAAAACTCTGGAAATATAAAAGCGCACCATAGTGAGTTAGAGTATAGCATTCTAAGGCATCCACACGCTATTACAGGTAAAGTTACATTTCATGCTGACAGGCACGACTCTCCTCTATGAGAACGGGCGATAATTTATAGGAGAGAGAATCAAGGAACGGGGAAGGGGCAGCTTATTTTCTCGCGAAAACGTGCGAGAATGCCGGAAGGTCCATCGCGCCAGGCAGAGAAAAAAATGTATAGAGCGGAAAGAGGAAGAAAGCTGCAGAAGCTTACGTCGCGGAATGCAGGTAAACGCACGGGAACGCGCGAGTCCACGTGTTGGGGGGTGGACTCTGAAATTTCACGCAGGAAAAGAGAGAGGCCCTTAAAGTAGTCGACGCTTTACGGTCGAGACGAGGAGATAAAAACGAGTCCTACGTGATCGCCGCATTATAAGTTTAACTGTCCGCCAAACTCCAAATTTTAAGTATCTGCGGGAGTTCACTGAGCGAGCGCGATCGTACCGAAGTTTTATTCCACTGGAATATTAAAAGTCTAAATTAGATCTCTCTTCGCGAGTTTGAACCTAGCGTAGAGCCGTTTATTTTCTCTTGCGGACTGCGGGAGGATGGAGGGGGGTGCGACGGCCGCATTTTTCTAAAAGTCATCGCAAACAACCTAGGAGGGGTTTTAAAGGACTTTTTTATACTTTTACTTGGAATGCGACGTTTATTTTCCCGTGAACGTTTTTCGCGCGTATGTGGGACATTGCGCGCGCGAGTATTACGATTTTAAAGCTCGCTTTCTATATAATTTATGGCTTTTATGAAAACAAAGGAACCGGAGGGATCTGATAAAAAAATAGTAAATTAAATTTCAAAAAATGGTCGAGCTTTTCGCATTTTTGGTAGAGAGGCACATTGTTAATGAAAGTTTGTTAGTATTTATAAAATAGCCTGTATTTTTTCTTCGAATCTTAGCTTTATTTTTATATCTCTCCAAATTTTTTTAAGATTCCAAAATTTTTAAATAATTTATAGTTCAGAAATAAAAAAATTTTTCATTGCAAATATTTTTTTCTCACTTTTACCGCATTTTCATCCAATAATGAATCTAAAATTATAAACCCAAATATATCCGAAATAAAACAATTTAACATAGAACTAAAAATATTGTTCACTTATTTTATTTCATCATTTTACAATTCTGATAGTAATCAGTAAAATAAAAATGTTACTCATTTAGTACAAAAAACAACGCAATTTTTTTGTATTTAAAAAATTATACGAATTGATTATTTAAACAATAAATATTAAGAGAAATAACAGTTCATTTTACACTTTCAACTAAATTTCATATTATTCTGAAAAGGTCAGCAGAAAAGGATCCTGGTATCTTAATTGAAGGGCCACAGAAATTAACGCGAGATAAAACGAAGCGTAACAATTTAACGGTAGACAAAGCGGTCATTTTGACTGATGCGCCTCACCTATACTCTTTTGTAGTTAATGAATTCGCTCGGAAAAAGTGGACATAATAATGGTTTCCCAATTTCACCTTATAATTTTTAAACTATCCTAGTAGAAATGATTCCATTTAATAGTTTGTTAATACCTAGTGAAAATGGATTCAATGCTACCATTTTAAATGGGCAAATTTCTACCCGGGGATGAATGCAGTTAAATAGACTTAATATTTATGAAACTACATTTTTCTAAACTAATCGGCTTTATCTGCTTCTATTTTTATAAATATAAAAAACAACATCAATTAATAGTAAATTAGAACAATTTAAAATATTATTTTACTTATAGCATTATAACTAGTTTAGTACCGTAGAAATACTATAAATATTTGCAAGAGAGGTAAAAATTAAAAAGTAAGGATTATTCTGAAACTATTTTTTTATGTGTTTATTGTCACAATAATTTATACAATAATAAATTTACGTTTTTGATTGTTAATTTATAAACTAAGGAGTCTATGCTAGATGCTTCAATCAATTTGAAATTGAATCTACAAATACAAGGCTCCAGCAACAACTTTGCACTATGCAAACACAAAGAATATATAAATATCATATCTTCCGTTTATTCAATGACGAGAAATCCAAATATATCGTGGCTTAAATAATTGTTTGGAATCTGAGATTTTCAAAATTGAAGCAAATTCTGAAAAAGTTACAATTGTTCCCGAATTGCAATTGTATTATGGTAAATAGTATAACGTCAAACTAGGGATTGTATTAAATCAGATGTATTAAATAATTTAACTTTATAACCACTACAATTACATTCTTAACATATTTACATAAATTAACTTATTTACATCAATTACTGAGCATATAACAATAAAACAACAAATACATAATAAAATTCCTTTTTGAAATTCCAAAATTGTAGATTACGCGAACAATATCCCCTTGAAATGCCACTCCAAGAGTGTCTATTTAAAACAATCAAACGCACACGCGGTATCTTAATGCAGCTAGCTCGCAGGGGGCATGCTTAGCACTCAGCGCAGCGCGCTTAAATTATCAAAGCATTTTCGCGCTTGCGGCGAAACGCGCACGCAGTAGAATCGGAGTGCACTATGGTTTCAGAGAGCGAGACAGCCGCGGCGCCCCCGCTGGAGGGGCGGGCCAGAAGAATGGTTACATAGTCGAGCTACAGAGTGTACACATTCTGTCGCGCGCTCTCGCGTTTACACGAGCTGTGGGTGGGTGTTAATCAGAATGGGATTTACATTGCCGAGCCACATTTCGCCGTGCAGCCAGCCAGATGCATGCATATTATGCAAAAGCAGAACAAGAGGTGCGCTGCGAGCGTGATTAAAAAAGATTTGAATGAACATTTTTGGCGATTGTAATCGTTAGGTTCGTTTGTGAATGCTCGGAGATTGGTATTGTGGTATTGTGCATCGAAATGGAAGGAACATTTTTGCTCGTTACTATTATATTAATTAGTGTTTGTTTCCTTTTAATATTTAACATATCAAAGGCTGTATGTTTATTGTTAATAATTATTATTAATTGATGCCGAAAAATTTAAATAAACAAACTCTCACAAAGTGAAGATGTAAAATGTACATTGTTAGTGAAATCAACCATTTAATTAACAATTTAAACGTATTACTCATATTTTATTTCAATAGTATATAACGTATAAAATATGCATATTAATCAAAATCTTTAATAAAACGGTTCATTAAAGTTTAAGAAAAAAAGAACATAGAGAAGAACAGCAAAAGTAAATGAAGACAATCTCCAGGTGTTTCGATTTACTTTAATGTTCTCGCTTTTTGAACAATGCGCAACGAGCGCCCGAAGTAATTGCATACGAGAAATCTCTTACACGGGCATGCGTAGTTATTTCGCAAACCGTGACTCGGTCTTTTTTGTCTACCCTCATTGTGGCAAGCGAGCGAACGAGCGTGCATTGCGCGAAATATCAGCTCGCGTGTCGGCTATCCTTTTTTAGAGCCCGAGGCGATCGAATCCGCGCTCGCGCAGGCGCGAGCTCAGGAGTATACTGCTATTTATCGTCTGCGAATTTCCGCGAAACGGCACGAGATTTTTTAGGAATAACGGAAAAATGTCGGGTAATATACGCGCTAATAAATCATTCTTTAGTGGCGAGTTTTATCGACAAAAGGATAAGGGCGGCTTTTTTCATTTTGCAATATCGCTGATGAGGCGCTGAAATTAATTAGAATTCCTTTTTCGGTCAATACTGCTGGTAAATAACCGATTGATTACAAGATAATTAAATGAGATTCGGTAATTGCGTGGAAATAAACAATTGAATTGTATTTAGGCCCGCGGAACACTTGTACAATATTTACATCATTTCTATATAGTAGTTGCGAAATATTCGTATGATATTTACACAATATTTGCTTAGAATTAGCCTGACTGTAATTATAATTATAAAATAATTATATATTATTTGACTAGTATTCACACCATACTGGTACGATACTTATGCAATATTTTTTTAATACTTACACCTTACATTTAATTGCAAAATTTATTCGTACTGTTCATTAAATTATTAAAAATCATTGTCCAGAAAAGACTTATCATATAGGAATCAATAAATACAAAACATCAAATAATTATGCTACTTAAAAATTAATAATTTGATATATGTTTAAAAAGTAGAGAGAAAAAAAAGTAATTCCATTATTTAATGGAAGATAATTCAAACTTCCAATTGGTACGATGCGCGATTTTTCATTGTTTTCTGGGACAGCCATGCGCTGGCTGGCTGGAAAGAGAGAGGGAGAGAAAGAGAGCGAGAAAGAGAGAAGTGATAGAGGCGTACGAACGCGCTGCAGCTCCCCCACATACATTCGCTTTTCGTTAATGACACAGAGCAAAAAAGGGAAACAACTCGACGGAAAAAAGGCGAACCGTACGCGGGTGGGAGAATGAAAAAATGAAAAAGAAAAGCGAGCTGCTGTCTTGCACGACCACCTGCGGAGCTCCAGGGCACGCGCATCCTTTCTTCGCTATACTACATACATGCAGTGCACACGCACACATAAGGCAAAAGTCTACGCGCTCAAGGGAGTGAAAGCGAGCTAGGACTGACCGTATTACCGAAGAAAAACGCACAAATACCGAGGAAGAAAGAGAGACAAACAGAGAGAGAGAGAGAGAGAGGAGGAGCAGGGAAGGCCGAGTCGTTATTTCTGCTCGCGGCGCAACTATACCTTCGGGTTCCCTCCTTTTCTCACGATACGTACATTTGCCCGCTTTGTTCTTTATAGAGCGGATGCTCGTTGGCTTCAACTCGTTTCCCGCTATCTCATACTGGCTTGCTCTTTTCTCTCTCGCTATCTCTCAATAACAGGCGCACAACAAATGCCTGTTGGTTTTGAGTGAGTTAGTGAGCTTGCACCCGCTGTCTCAGCCGCTCCTCACCTCCTGGAGCCTCAAACTTTTTTCTGCGTAATTTTTGCTAAAGAAGTAGGAGGCCCTTGGAGATTTGAAGATTTCAAAGTTTTACTGAGTTTTAAAGATAAATTAATTTTTTTATCGTAGAGTATGTAAGATTTTTTAATTAAACCGTGGTATAAATATTAAAAATCTTTTTGAAATTTGATACTCAACAATGAAAGATCTGTACAACTTTAGATAAAAACTTATGCAATAGTGAAACATAATATTCTGTCTTATTGCCAAAATCGCTGGTTGAATAAATTCAACCAACAAACTAAACGTATAACGTATGTATCAATTCTCTATAACTAATTCGTACACCTTTAACACATTCAGAATCACAATCAACAGTTATATGTACATATTCATATTACTATCATAAGAACCAATCCCACTCACTCAGCATAATAGAGTCTGATCAGCAAAACCCATTTCCTCCAAATCTACTATTGTTATAATTACCATCGAGTCAGCATCGGCGGCACTTAATTCGCAAGCCGCTAAGAAACAGAAAGAGAAACGATTTTCCATTATCTCAGAAAGCGCCTCACAGTCCATTTCAACTTCGCCGCCTTTGTTCTCCAAGTTGGCGGTCGGCGACGCCGGCGATCGAGTCAATCGCGCCTCGGGAAATTGAAATCAAGGATCGCGGGAAGTCCGCAACTGCTCCTACTCACGCTTCCCCCCAGTCTCCTCTTGAATGCGCGCGTTCACGCGGAATGCGCGCGACGGCAGCTGCTGCCTGGAGACACATACACTTAGACACAGAGCCGCACACACATAGACAGAGGTCAGTTTATCAAGCCCCGGCCGTGTCCTTCGATTTCCCGAGCCGGGCCGAGCTCATCGCTCAGCCATTGATTTGCTACGCCATTCTTCATCGGACCCGCCGAGTGCTCCTTCGTCTTGATTGCGCGCTGAGTCGTCTCGATATCCGAAGCTTTGTTTTCTCGGCAAATGCTTTTTCTTCTTCTTTTAATTGAATGCCCTGAGATTGATATCTTGCATACTTCGCGTGTGTGTGGGCCGAGAGTGCGCGGCATTGTGCGCCGGTGATTCGTTGTTCAGCCGGATGAGACGGCTGTCAGGCACAGTGGAACTTCATTGGATCGGGCGATTTTAGTTTTCTGTGGGGGAATCAATCATTTTAAGGTATCGACTAAATGTGGTTAGATGTTAACCTTAAGGATGTAATTGATTAGTAGTGCTGGGTGATGCATTAGGGACGGAAATAAAAGGAAATAATGAAAATTTCAGATCTATGAATTTTTTAGATTATTTTTATATGCGGAAGACCGGGGCAAATTGGCTTACTTCTTTTGTATGCTATTATAAATTGCCCTCAAGGAATACAAATGATAATTAATAATAATGACTACTTGAAAAGTTCTACTCATAGATTATTTTTACTGTGATAACAATTGTAAAATATTCATAATCATAATGCTGTGACTTATTTTTTATCATTGCTTAATTTAGTCAGAAAAGAACAAAGTATTTATAATAATAATAACAAAGTTGGGAAGTTGTACTCTGAAAAATCCAAAGTATTTGAAAAAAAAATTACTTGAAATTTATTTTCTAAATATCAAATATTTAAAAAATACTAATTAATTTTTTTAGGTATTAGAAAGTAGTACAAATTTTTGGAAGTCTATACTTTACACGGTTCTTCAAAGTACCAATATTTGTAAAAAAGTACTTGAACTTCCATATTAATTAATTACAACAAAACACACATTTTTTATAATACAAGTTTGTGCAAAAGTACTTTTACTTTCATATTAATTTTATACTTAGATTTGTACTTTTTTATTTTAGGAAAATGGAAAAGTTTTCTTATTATTGATCATATAAATGTACACTAAAGTATATTTCTAAGGCAATTAGATGAAATTTTTTACTTTTTTCTTATTTTCTTTTATTATGTATTTTAAGATACAATGATTTAACTTATTAGATGAGATGATGATAGTGAAACTTTGCCTTTATAACTATTTTTTAATGCAATATTAAAAAAATAGTGTGTACTGCAGTCTCGACACCAGCGGCGCATACATTTTTAAGCCGACCTAGTGGTTTTGCATCAAAGAACATTCTCAACGAAAGTATGTCTGGATTCTCGCATCCGAGCTCTAAAGTTTTCTATGATATTCACGGCGACATATTTTAATTTTGAATTACAGACTAGTCCGCTAATTATAAATATTTGTCAAAATTAAAGTTCATATTATAGTAAGACATAAACTTTTCTAATTAAATGAAGAATAAAATTAACAAAAAAGATTTTCATAAGGTTTTCATTAACTTTTAAATTACAATTTTAAAAGAGGTATTTATTTACGTTACTAAAACAACTAACCAGTATAATTAAAACTATTTTACAATTTCGAAAACATTTTAGTTCTATTTAATGAACAGCGTTACATCGGCGTTACATCATCCTCATTTTAGACTTAATTAATGAAAAAATTTTAATTTTGTATGATTTTAATATCATTCAACTTTTTAAAAAGTAAAAATTTTAGCCGGATGTGGGTCATAATTCATATATTATTATCAAAAAATATGATGAATCTTCAAATTTCTTATATTTGACCTCCACGCGGTGGTTAAATTCAAGATTAGGAAAACCATCATAAAAAGATAAGCTATATTATTTAAAAATCTAACTTAATAAGTAAAATTTCAAAATTTTATGGAATTTACTCATAAATTCTTACGTTCCCTTCTTCCAATGTACACTGTTTCATAAGTAATAACCTGCCACATTAATTCAACTTTACTTTAAAAACGCATTCGTAATTACCAGAAAATTTCGCAGCTTCTTCTTTTTCCGAAACATCCACAAGATACACCCTACTCTCTTAAAGAAAAACGAATCCGCTATAGCCTCTCGATCAAGCGAACGAATGAGAAAAGGCGGGTATTGTATCTGTAATAGAAATTATCGGAGAAAGCCAGCGCTCGCTGGCTCGGAGCGCGATGCCGCGGTAAGAGGGTTGCGAAGAAAATTCGATTCAAAACTTGGCAAGTAACTTAGCGCTGGCGCGTTGCGGCGTTCACAAATTCAAACCATCCAGAGCGCACATCGGCCCATAAGCAGGGAGGGCCGAGGTCTCAGTTTTCGCGGGGAGTAAAGTGCCGAGACGGAATGTGCTCGATTTCCAACTTGTTAGGTTTACCATAACCGAACTCCGGGCGCGCGCAAGCTTGTAACTTCATGCTTTATACCGCGGCTATGGGCCGAGGGAGATGGGGAGAGCCGAACTTGAATTTCAGAGTTTAATTTTCATATCATATTGTTAGGCAATCATGCAGCATTGCGTTTTTAATGAACAATCTGACTATTTGTAGTTGCGAAATTTAGATTGATTCATTTTCGAGATAGTACTTAGCCATGTACACTATTTCAGTGTAAAGATAACAGAAAAATTAAATAGATTAGGGTATTCATCTATTGATTTACTAATCACTGAAATTCACTAATCTAATTTGATAATTTATATTTTCAGATTATAATTACTAGCTTCTAAAATAATGTCTTAAGAACGAAAACAATTTTAATTTTAAGCCAATTTACTAACAAAAATTAATGTATTAATTCTTCACGGGGTTAAAAGTAGATGAAATTTCCATCATAAATATAGGCCAGCCGTACGATGAATGTTCTTATAATGTTATTAGCTTCTCTGAAGACTTACACTGCGCGCCCTAAGATAAACGGTTTTGAGTAAGTGGCTCGTTCTTCATAAACCGTCATCGAGCACAGGAGATTTGTTTTCATTATAGCCCGAATCCCACGTGGATGCGCGCGCAGAAAAGTGGAGTGCAAAACGAGCTCGTGGACGCTAAAAAAAATGAACTTCGCTTCAAGATATGTAACATTAAGAGAAACACGAATTTTAACTTAAAATACTAAATGAGAAGTAATGTGCTGCGAAATTGGAAATAATGCGACTTCACAAGTAAATTTTCTAAAAGAACGTGCATTATATAGAAAACATTTGATAAGTCGGTGGAATGAAAATACTTTTGCAGTGTATTTTCACAGATTTAGGAATAAAATTGGAATGGTTGTAAATATTATAACTAAAAAATCTATCAATAATCTTTTTAGTTTTAATAAAATAATAATTAGAGTTATAGTACATAGTATAGTACTGAGTAAATATAAAATTCTAAAATTCTTCTAATTGTTATATCTCAATTGACTTTTTGTTATAAATGATTTTCATTTTATAAAGACGTTACTAAAATATTTTGATTTTTAATTGAAGTTAAACTAAGCTTTAATTGAACGATAATTTTACTTCAATAATTCGAATTAATTAAATTTCATTTAGCAATTGATAGCTTCTGATTTTACTTTATGTCGTGACATTAAATAACAGAATTGATTTTTGGTATTATAATAAATAAATATTTAAACTTAATATTCGAATATTATTTCATGCTAATCGTTTATTTTGAAAATTGATAATTGTAAGCATATTCTGTAACAATGATCCTCAAATCAGTGCATATTATTAATTAATTAGTTAATAAATGTTCTCAAATAATGAAATATAACATAACCAAATTCTATTGTTCAAATAAATTTGCGATTTTTTAATTAACATGGTTTGTTAAACATATGAAAGTACAGTTTACATAAAGTTGCAATATAAGTAGAATTGGTCGGATATGGTCAGACACGCGCGCGTAATTGTTTTAGTATAAAATTTAATTATAATTTTTGGTAATGAATATTCTAAATGGAACTTTATAAAAGTTTTATTTATGAATAATTATTATCGTATATTATTAATACTGTTTTTCTTTTAATTTTCATGTGTTCAGCCAAAACAAAACATCATTTTCTTTTAATGTTTTTATCTATAAAATTAATTAAAAAATATTTTGAAACTTATTCCACCTCTTTCAGCACTTCTTAAAAAATACAACTCCTAAAATAAAAATGTGAATCAAGTGCAACAAAGAAAGTGTTCATGCGTTCAGAATTATGAATGTAAAAAGCACTATCGCTCACTTTCTCTCTCTCTCTCTCTCTCTCTCTCTCTCTCTCTCTCTCTCTCTCTTTCTCTCTCTCTCTCTTTCCACGATATGCAGTTCACAAGGAAAAGGATAGAAAAAAGATACTGAGATGGAGAGAGAGAGAGAGAGGGGGGGGGGGATATACTACATTTGTAATCATACTAAATCATGGGCTTTTTACAATTAATTTTCTAAGCGCTTACTGTGGAGTGTAAACGATCTGCATTAAAATATTTTAAGTGTGATGTTATTGTGACCTGGGCATCAAGGTTTGTGTACACAGAAATTTTCTAAATATACATACCGGTTACTAACTGTGCACTAATCATTTCTTGCAGAATTAACATTACCGCTAAAATTCGCTCCGCATTATTCTCGATCTCGCGCTAATAACATTATTCTCCGAGCACTCTGCAACATAAAAAAAAAACCGAAATACAAAACACAGTCGTAAAATAAATGGCTGACCATCCGGCATGAAAAACGAAGGACGGATTGCGGCATGATGTGAAACGAAAATTCGCCCGTGCCCAGAACCAAACAATTCCGTATACGCGAACAATACGCGTAAGCGCGCGTAAATATATGTACGTCAGCCCCGGAAGAACGAATGGCTCGAACACCGTGCGCGCTCGTGTTATATAAGTGTGGCGCGTGCACACGGTTTATCACCTCGAAACCATTGGATATTCGTTACGTGTTTAACGAGACATGAAACAATTGCTAATTGCTTTCGCGTCGCGTTCGCGTGTGAATATTTGCCTCTGCATAATTGACCTGGGCGTATATGTAAGAGAGAGACAGACATAGACAGAGTGAAAGGAGAGAGAGAGAGAGAGAGAGAGAGAGAGAGAGAGAGAGCAAGAGGGAGAGGGGAAAATAGAGAGAGAGGGAGACTGGAAGTAGTGTGTGAGAGAAGAGAGACAGAAGGGAGAGAGGAGAGAAAATAGAGAGAGATAGTGAAAGAAGAGTGTGAGAGGAGAGAGAGAGAGGGGGGAAAAGAGAGAGAGGGAGAGTGGAAGTAGTAGAAGAGAGAGAAAAGAGATAGAGTGAGAGGGAGAAAGAGAGAAAAGAGAGAGAGAGAGAGGGTGAGAGAGATATGCATGGGACAACGAGCCCTCTACTGAAATATAACGCGAAAAGCGATCATACACGCGTGTGCCCGCTCGGGGAATTGAAGACTGGGTCTCGAATGATTCGCGACAATTTGCGGATTTACGGCCTTGTACGCGTTTAGGGGGATTGGAACTGTAAGCCGAAATTTTACACCCACTAGTGTGAAAGCGATTTTGCTCGGGTTTTGGGCTGAGCTATTAATTTGTTTAAAAGGCTTAGGAGATAAACTAAACAATTCGTTACGAAGGGGTTAAATAACAAAGAATTTATGAGAATGCAACTGTATACGTGTTTTTGCGTTATAATGTAAGAAACGAAAAATTTATAGCGATCGTTAATTTTGAATTAAAAAACGTTTTAAAACGCTTGTGAATGTGATTAATGGTTTGATAACGAATCCTGCAAATATCCTGTTTAGCTATGGAATTTTTCATAAATTTTTCAGTTTGACAAAAAATCTTGATTACTGTAATAACCATACTTTAATTTCATAAAAGCAAACTTTTTTATGACCATCAAATAGAGTATCCTGCGTGAGGTCATGATAAAATAGCAATTTTTAACTATGAAAATCACCCTGAAAACTTCAAAACTTTATGGTTCGTCGTCACATCAACTCCAAAGCTATTCAAATCGTAATAAAACCAACATTATCACCTAATAAACCACCTCTCTCTCTCTCTCTCATTCGCATTCTCAGTTAAGCAAAAAGCCACGAGTCTGTCAAATCGCCTCGCCATTAAGCCCTCAAACGTGTACACCTCCATCTTGCCATCACTGGTGCTCGTCGCGGCAATCCATCCGGAATCGTGTACTTAGCGCGGCGCAATAATTCCTGCTGATTCACTCCTCGCGCAGCACAACGCGTCACGTCTCGCCTACGCGCGACTTCTCTCACTCTCCTCCCTAACCAGCCGCTTTATACGAACTCTCTAGGCAGAAAGAGCAAGGTAGCAGGAGAGAGGGAGGAGAAGAGAGCGAGAGAGAGAGAGAGAGAGAGAGAGAGAGAGAGAGAGAGAGAGAGAGAGAGAGAGAGAGAGATAGGAGGAAGAGGGGAGTGTGGTGTCAAGTGGCCGGAGGAGGCATGCGGCACGCGGATAATGGAGAGTGCAAGCGCGCGAGCGCGCCTCGTTTCCTCTCTCCTCGAGGGACGGCCCGGCAGATAGATCAAGGCGGCTATCAGATAATTAAATCCCAGGCTTGCGGCGCCTCCTCCATATAGTCTAGCGCACAGACGTCCGCCAGGCCGCTCGCTCTCTCTCTCTCTCTCTCTCTCTCCTACGTATGTACACGGTATAACGCGCTGAATATTTAAGGTTGGCATCTTCGTAAACGGGACTCGCGCCAAATTGCAGGTAATTAGTGACGTGGTAGTCGCTCTGCCGAGGCAGCACCAGCCCAGAGCCAGACTTATATACTTCGTCACGCCGGGGCTAGCCGGATTCTCGCGGGCCAGCGGTGTGTAGCAGCAGGTGACGTTTCGACTAGATGTACTAGGAGTGAGCGAGAGGGAGAGAGAGAGAGGCAATTTAGGTAAACAGTGATTTACTGATTAGAGCGAGCTAGCTTAGAGCGGTCGTTACGTATCTTCGAGACGCTGTTAATTAATCGCTTTGATGTGCCATTAATAACGATCTTCCTTGCTTGCGCGGACCCTAGAATAAGAGAGCATGAATGCGGATGTTTGTTCGATTTCAAACGCGTTTTCACGTACGCTGGTACCCTTATGGAGAAATGGATGGTTACAGAGGCCCGGAGCCTTTTGATCAACTAAGCAAGGAATTTTACTTTTTTTAGGTTAAATTAAAATCAAAGGAATTTTTAGCTGTGTCAGTTTTTATTTTTGAAAGAATTATAGTTATTTAAAGAACAAATTTTTTGAATCCGCGTTATTATGAATGTTTGATCGGATTATTTAAACTTTATATCGGTATTCGCAAAATATCATTTTCTCTCACTTCTGCATTACTATAAAAGAAGAAAAACAAATAATAAGTAGACGAAGCTCATTAGTGAATCGTAACTGCCTTTAATTCAATATTTGAAAAGAAAACATTATTAAATCCAATTCAAAGCTCATTCAAGTCTTTATAAATGTAATATTAAAAAAAAAATTTAAATACTTTTTCAATGTAAACGTCAGAAAATCTGATTGAAAGAAAATCAATGAGCGAACACGTTATAGACAATAACAGGATATGCTTAAGCTGAATATACCATTATTTAATAAAATGGAATGAGCTTATTAATACACTTTGAATATTTAAGGTTCTAAAGCTTAGTCATAATCATATTAAACGAAGATTGATAGACAAGTTTATAACTCTGAACTGAAATTCCAACACGATATTTCCGACTTAATTTTCAAACTTTCCTTGCAAAATATCATTTTTAAGAATTTCTTCAAAGATTTTCATTACCTCGTTCTTTGCTTAACATAATTGCATTCTAACCCTCGCAGCGAAATGATTTTACTACCAAATTCTCAAAATTCGCGTTAACTTTGACAGACGAGATAAAAGAAAAGTTTCGCCGTAAATTCATTAAACTTTTATTTGGCTCTACCTGCGCGTAAAGCCACAGCCGCGTTGCAGTGAAACATCTCGTCAGAAAGTTCATCCTTATGAATCCTAGCGCGAGCTTTCGTTTACAGCTAGCTTCGTCCAAAAGACGCGCAATTTCATCCAAAAATTGGAAATTTTGATACTCAAGGGAGCCAAGTTTATCACTGCACTGTGCGGAACTTGCATGCCACCGGTCTACTTCCCATATTCTGCTCTGCACTAGGGCGATTGCATTTAAAGTTACGTCCGACGGTTATCGCTTAAAACTCACCGACGCACCGGTGTTTCGTTTTCTTTTAAGCTCTTTGCAGGAATGCACATGTTGCCCAGCTCGTTGTGGTAAGCTTTTTTTATCCGTTGAATCGTATTGGTATTTAGATATTCGGATACATAACTTTTCATTTTTTTTTATTTTTCGTTTATTGGAAATCCATTCGCGACGCGAAAGCATTTTTATGGGATTTTCAAATCTTAACGGAAAGCACTTGATGATGTATTCAAAATTCATTCTTGGTATCGAATTCAAATGTATTACTTTATGTTTGTTATACAAAATATAGATATTTATAAAATTCTATTTTAAAAGTTAAATATTTTTTGAGAATTTTGTATATAAAAGCAAAGAAGAACTGAATCTCATTAAAGTAAAATCAAATTTTCGTGGATATTTTAAGAATATATATTTTACTAAAAATGCTATTTTGATGTAATATTCTTTCATATTTCAACATAAATATATAATATATGTAACTCTAAAACGGATTAAAGTTATTTTTTATCAGAATTATTTAAAATTTATCTTAAAATACGGCTTAATTATATTCTTTTATTGCTTTTATTATAAAATGCTTATACGAAAAGACTATTAATAACAGAAAAATGTGCAAGCAACGGTGAAATAGAAAAATAATGCACTTTTTAAAAAAGAAAAGCAACCGCGAAAACACTTTCCATCAACTTAAAATAAAAGGACGTAATAAAATTTAACGCTCCCTTGAGTCTCATAATTAACAGCTAGCCATCGTTCAAACATTATTCATCCACGCGCTTAAGCCAGAGGCCCGCGCGCGCGCGCTCGACCATTCGAACTTTTGCCGAGGCAGGATCGCGCAGGCGTTAACTGTGACTAATCGTAATCACTATATTAAAAACTTCTCCTCGTACCCGTCAGCCGCTCCTCGGCATTTAGCGCTTCAGCCACGTGGGAGCCTCGTGTTTACTCGATTTCTCGAGGAAAGAGCCCTGCGATGAAAATTAAATGCAAATCCATTTTTCTGAGCGCACGAACTGCCGCCTGAATAATTTCCAGCGCGGCTGGCTTGAAAATTGTAAGTCGGTCGATGTATATAAAGCAGGCAAGAGTTATGTGTACGGATTTTTACTTTGGCTTTGAATTCGGTAATTGTGCTTTGACAATGCACCGGCACTACCGTTTTTAAAAGTTTAATTTAGTTCAACTGAATCACTAAAATGCCTTGTGATAATTTTTAAAATTTTATTGTAGTAATATAAAGAAGATACTGAATTTATTTTTTTTTATATAATCTTTTTGGAGTAATACTTATGATGGGAATACTTTAAGTATTTTAAAATGCTTAATTTTAGTGTGTGAATGCAATGCATTTTAGTAAAAAGTATTATTTTAAGCTAGAAATTTGCCTAAGTTTTTGCTACTGATTCTAGCTAATTATTAATAATATTATACGTTCGATATTTTAACAATATTTCTTATTTGACCTATAAGCTTATAAATACATATCGTTAAATAATCTTTCAGTTTTTATAAAATTTTCAAATAATATAAAATCAAATTATTATAAAAAAATGAAAGCTGATTTATACTTTATTTTTGAAAACGGTCTCATAAATGTATCAAAAAAAAGAACTGTTATCTTTTATTGCTTATCCGATTACACATTTCCAGTCATACGCATAACAGTGATTTAAAAATGGTTTCGTGTAAAATTATCTGATTATTAAAAAATGTCCAGTTTTTTTTATGCATGTTAAAAAATTTGCATCAATTGACTATAAACTATCCAATCAGTAGAAAATTATTAACATAATTTTTTTTATTCGTTTTAAAAAGTGTAATTGCGAAACCATGTAACTATGAACAAAATCTTTCTTACAACTGCGAAAACTTTTGATATTACATCGTTTTGCATCTCACAACCTAAATTGAATTTTACAGAATGGCTCTTTTCAAAATCCAAATATCTAACCAACGACTCTTTTCAAGCCTCGCTTTATTTAATCTCAAACTTCGCCGTAAACACAAGCTGCTGAAATGTCCAAAACTTGAGCTGGAACGAACCGCGTCAACCGAGAACTCGAAATTTAAATTATCCCTAAATTTGAAGCTCGGTCTCGCATCCCCGTATCCAGCGCGTATAGGCCGGCGACTGTGCGCACATTAACATGAACTTCAGCAGCTGGCCAGCGTACTCGAGTTCAACTCCTAGCCTGCACCTCGACTTGCTGCAGCATATATACGTATACATATGCATCGTGCGCTCTTCGGCTTAATCTATCAGAGCGGCCGTTGGCTATTATGCAAGAGCGCGTGCTGCACCCTCGTAGGGACTTTGCGACTAAAGCTGTATGAAACGTGTGCCCGAGGAACAATGTGTCTTCCGGCGGGCTGGACTGCCGCATGTTACCGGAGGGCGGGATAAGCGGCTTCTAACGTCTCTTTGATTCCGGATACGAATTGTTTGACTATTGATTCTAGTCGATAGGCATTCTTTTTATTTATGCGGTAGGAGCGGATTAAAGATTATCTGTTGTCTGTTTTGATTAAAATGTTTGAGAAAAAATGTTAAAAATATAAATTTTGTAAATGAATTACAGTGCTACCCCGGAATAAGAGCTCATAGGTCCGCAAGGGGAAGAATTTTTCACCAAAAACGACAATATTTATTTCAAAAAATTTTTTCTCGTGAAAGAAATTTTATTTCTGACTCCGGAAAGAATTAAACGGAAAATTTTATGTTCAAATATAACCTTTCTCATTGACCTTAGAGATGGACATATAGTCAAACTAACGACTATCCAGGTATCATCTGATAGAGTAAAAAACTTGAAGTTGTAAGTAAAAAAAGTTAATTATCATTGAATTAAGAAATTTTTCTAGTTATCTAATGCTGACCTTGAATTTGATTTTGATCTTGACATTCAAGGTCATTTCAAGGCCAAGTCTTTTTTTTAATAGGAATGCATACTTTTTTCAATAGAAAACGAAAATAACGCTTGTTTGAATAAGATTTTAATTGATCATTTATAATAACTTAAACAAAATTATATAATAATAGATTTATTGAAATTTTGAAAAAGCGCGCTTAAAATACTCTAAAACATTTTATAAGTTAGTAAATAATAAAAAGTGTTCGAATTACTTTATTACATAATACAACCGGTAAAAATGAAATTAAGTGGTGGATATTGATGTTTTTAAATAATAAATTTTTAGAATAATGTGATTAATAAGTTTTTAAAATGATGTGATTTTTCAGCATGCTCAATACAAATGATTTCTCAATTGTCTTTCACCTTACAGAATAAATATTTTATTAATCCATACTATAAGCAATCACTTGAATTTTAATACAAATTTTGTATTCTCAAAAATCAAAAATATGAATGACAAACGTACAATTGTTTATTTCTACAACATCATGCAATAAACATCAGAACGCTGGTGCACGAAAAGCGTTACTACCTGAGCAACAAAAACGGGGTGCCGCTCTGAAAAATTCTTTTTACATAAACACACGAAATTCAGGAGACGTTGAATTCGTCCCTTGTGGGAGGAGGGAGGCAGCAGGTGCCAAGGTGCAAAAATTATACTCACCTCCTGCATTCTCTCTCGTGGGCATTGCTGTGCACGTATGTATGTGCCTGGACGCTTCTAGCTTTCCCGCGCTAGCGTTCCAGCACGCTCGTTACTTCCAATAAAGTGAGAATCGTGCGCGCTACTTCTCCACTGGCGGACGAATGAAACCATTTTCTCGCGCCTCGGCCTTTTTCCCCGACGCTTTTTATTTGTTAAATGCGCGCTGGCGAAACGCCGAGGCCAATACCAAAGCTCGTCGTCTGGTTTCTGCTCTTTGTGAGAACGCTTTCCCTTTAATTACGAAATAAAAATGTCGTGCGCCCTAAGAGGGTGGGACCTAAAAGTACATTTTTGAGAGATTTATATGTTTCATGTGACCCTTACTGATTTTTGCAGAAACAACAACAAAAGAGTTTATACCTTCTAATGAATCTTTGAATGAACTTGCTTGTGTTTAAATTTATTGGATTTTTTCGATTTATTCTTGCAACATCATCTCCGCTTCAAAATTAAGTGTAAAACAAGAAGAAAAAAAAGTTCCAGAATGTAAAATTTGATATCATGGTTTTATAAATATTTTTAGAAATGTATAAAAATATTTCATTATAATTTAAAAAAGAAATGACATACACTCATGCTTAAAAATTGTCGAATGCTCAGAAAATTTTAATGTAAACTTAATGTTTGCATCTTTTAAGAAAATGATCGAAAAAAGTTCTAAAAGATTACAAATAAAAGTTCTTTCCAATTACTTAATAACTTAATTGCAGAGTTGCTCTTTATTTTTTAAACAATAATAACAAAAAATTAAGTGATCCTTCTATTAAGTTAAAATTTCATCCACGATAGCTTTTAAAAAAACAGCCGTATAAGAATACGTATTTATGAATGCCTCTCTAAGCAATTATAGTTTAATTTGAAGATTTAACATTAAAAATATGTAAACGATTGAAAATTTTTGAGCTGAAGTGGAGATGTAAATTTTTTTTTCTTAATGTTACTCTATGCTCTAAATGGGACTAATCAGCGATGAGATCTTGCGATGTGTGTTTAACAAAGTATATAAGAAAATTCATTGATACTCCTATCGCTTGGCTAAGACCGAGACTCGATCTTAAGCCATCGAATTACGAGTCCATTCCCTTACCGAGTGAGTCATCACAGGGCTCTAAATTTTTTATATTTATACCTTTTGCTCCATACTATGCTCTTTAATGAAAATGCTTGATTAACAAGAATGTGTGTCATTTCAAAAAATGAGTCTACTAAAAAGTTTTAAAGAGCTTAAAAACTTTTATGAACGCGTTACTTTTTGTTGATTTCCATTGAAAGTTATCCGACATGTAAAAAGAATCATTGTAGATGTCCATTTTAAGAAGTTAAGATCTTTAAAACTTTCTAAAAATAAAGTTATTTTCTTGATCAAAAGGTGAAGATGAATTTGCCAGTGCTCTTTTTAAGTATTTGAAAGAAAATACTCTTTTATTAATTTTTGTTCGATTTTCATAAATTTTTATACGAAAAAAATAATTCAAAACCTGGAAATGATAAATATATATAAATATTGAAATTTATAATATATTGAAGAAATAAAATAATCCTACTGAAATTAGATGTGATATTTTTAATTTAATCTCATCCAGACCAATTTCACTTTAGTTACATCTACGTAATCTAATGATGAATCCTATAAGCCACTATTTCTATCCGTAAAAATTATTGTTCGTAAAAATTCAGCTATATATACTTTATCTCATTAAGTATGCCTCTTTCACTACAATGCGTTAAATCCTGCAAAATTAAAATATTTTTAAATATTCAACAATTAAAAATAGACCTGTCAGATAATCGCTTGTAATTGTTTATAATTATTTTAAAAAATAATTGTTAACTAATAAATATTTTACATAAAAGATTTTAATCAAATTCAAGTCAAATTCTACTACTGAAGTAACTGAATCTCTACGGGGAAGCTATTATGATTTTGAATGTTCATTAATGTTGATTATAGAAGCATTAAATAATAGGTGTGCATTTTCAATAAATTTTTTAAATTTTTAAAAGAAATTTATACTTACAATATTTTTTATTCGAAAGATCTAAAAGTGATTTACCCTTTCTAATTATATAATGAAAATTGCAAGATTATATTCAGAATAAGTCAAAATATTTCTGGAGCTATTAAGACATATGAGTGGAGAATTCGTCCTATCGCGACCACTTTTTTTATAATTTTGAAAAATTTCGGAAATTTTGACTTTTTGAAATTTTTTGCCTATTTTTCGGGATTCTCAATTTTTCTTAGCTTCTTTCTGTGTGACATGAAATTCACAAGAAAACTATAAAAGAAATTTGGACGTGAGTTTCAAAAATGTTGAAATCCGAAAATTTCGATGAAAGTTATAAATTAATTAAAAAAGAAGTTATTGAAAAATTTCGACAAAATTCTTATTACACTTATAATATCGCATTACTAAACTAAATTGTTATCGAATTTTCACAATTAAGTTTCAAAATAGTTTACTTGATTTCTCAATCTAAGTTTGTACGTTTTCATAAACGCATCATGGATAAAACGATAATGTTAATCTGTAAAACTTTGCCTTATCACGTTTCCACTTATTATAACCATCGTGCTGTAACAATGCTGCGGTAAATCGTTCATAATTCAAGGGCCTGAAAAAGCGAGAGGAAGGAACGAGAAGAAGGCGACGAATCACGGCGCAAATCAATATGCGCTAAATATGCTTAACGTACCGCGAATAATTAGAACGTTGGCAAAGAGCCGAGTACGGCAGATACATTCGCGAGGCCGAACACGCAGATTCGCAAAAGCAAGCCAATGTGCCACGGGACGACTGCTTTTGTGGCTTCGTAACAAGCATTATACTGAACACATCGCCTCGGCGTCATGGCCCCGATAATTCTACGCGTGACTGACAATAAATACTGAATATCGCTGTCCTATGTTCGTATCCGGCTAGCTATTGATATTTGTAATCGTTGAAATATTCAGATCCATATCATCATCTTCATGAACGGAAGAAAAACGAAAAAAATAGGACGAATAAAAGAATACTAAATATTATAGACTGTACAGGTTTTTATTTGGCGATGAATTAGTTTTTAATCGTTCTAAAATAAATTCTATCAATTGATAAAAATGTATTATCAAAATTCCTTTATCTTTTATTGTTTAAATAAGTATTTGGATAGATTTACCATTATTTTAATATGATCTAAACTAATAGTAAGAAAAACTAAAATGAAATTTATCAAAGGAAAATAGACATAAAACGGGAAAACGATTACCATAAAATGAATTTTTGTAGCCATCGATCAGGAATTTTCCGATCTCTCTTTTTTTATCTACCTCCATTTTTTGGTTGTCCACTGTTAGGTGTTCGAACACGAAAATAGCGAATTCCGATAGGTTCGCTAACCTGCACACAGAGCACTGATAAATAAGACAATTTATTCCCTTTTATTAGTTAGCGCGCAAAATCGTTCGTGGCCGATCTCGGCTCCCAAAGTGATGGCGATCAGCTTCCGATTTCCCAATATACGTGTACACACAGGCGGCAAACATTAGAACTGCCCTGCTGCTGCTGCTGCTGCCGTCGCTGCACGCGAGCGACTGTCACATGCAGTTTGATCGATCGGCCCCGCTCGGGGAGTTTGCATATACGCGGACGAGGAGACCCGTGGGACCGTGCGATTTCGGTGAAGCTAGCGAGGGCTGCGAGCCTCCACCTCCTCCCGAGAGAGGAAAAATAGACCCGAATGCGAAGTCTCTCTCTCTCTCTCCCGTGTTCTTTTTCTCTTTCGTTGGGTTATAGCCGTACGAGCGCGCGCCAAAAGCCTCCGGAGCAACAGAGAGATAGGGGGATTAAAGGGAGAAAAAGGAAGAGCTGCTTGGAGGGTAAGAGGAAATACGCACGATTTAACGTTTCGTTGGGAGCCAAGCATCGCGAACAACCGTCCAATTTGTTCCAAAGTTCGAGAAAGAGAGAGAGAGGGGTGGGGGATGAAGGGAGCATGCGGAGTGCAGGCATTCTTCTTTTGTGTGTATGGATTGCATAAAGAGGGCTTGTGCGCACTAGCATCCTCTGATTTATCCCTCAAGGAAACCGAATGCGCTCTTTTCGTGGTTATAGGATTTTTTTGAATTACGGTGCGCTGCACATACGGCCCCCTGGCTTTATAAAGGGAGAAGAAAATATTAAAATTTGACATGACGTATTTTTCAATTTAAAAAATAAAATTCTAAGTTTATTATAAATCACGATTTCAAGATAAAATAGGTAAAATGGGGAAATAAACTTATCAATCTTTTATTTTTCATAAACATATACTACTATTATTAAAGTTTAATAACTTGTTAAATTACAGAAACATAAAACCAAAGAAAATATATTCATTTTTTCATAATTTAGAAAATATTATGAAATAAATTTTTTTGGACGGGCTTGCTCACCTTAAGCTTTCTAAATCTCCAATAGATTTTATTCACTCACATTTAATATCGTACCAAAACGTATTATTATATATAGAATACTTAATCAAAATTGACACAATAATGTCGACGAATCTTCATGCAATATTCGTATCGCATGCCTCCGACTATGCTTAGAGTGGCGCTCAACTGTATAGACCAATTATAACATTGCGGCCTTTTAGGCTTTGTTCTGTTAGCATGGGTTAAGAGCATTTGACACGATAGAGGTGACAACACACAGGCGCAGAATGTCGAGCGCGTCGCATTTAATCAGGCATCAAATGCTTTGGATAGCGTGTCAAACACCGGTCGAATCATTGTACAAACGGGCCGCGTATAAAGCCGAAACAAACGTGTGGGCCGAGCCCGCGTTACCACTGTCGGCCCCTCTGTAGTCTAAAAGAGTCGTTTAAAGGACTGATTGATTGATTGCGTATTTGCTATTTCAATGGTGATACAATGATATGCGATATCGCTATACTTTTGCATCGTCCGGAAAATTTGATAACGTATCATGAACCGCATGGAAACTCAAATATTATGTTAATAAGGATAATTAATGAACTTAATAAACTGTAATGTTAGTTTTCGAAAAATTCGATACTAAAAAGAAGATAAAAATGAAAATAAATTTTAGTTCTTGTTGAATGATGTGATGTATAATTAAAATACTAATATAATAAACTATTATTAATAATTACTATAACAATCTTAACGTGAAATAAGAAGAGAAAATAATTGTGAACAAGAAACTAAAAATTATTTTTAGTGCAGTGTAGAAAATATAGCATCCTCTTTTCTTTTAATTTAAAACTAATTGCATTTAAAGCCAACAAACAATCTTCTAACATTATCTTATAAAACATTTCGATACAAGTGTGAGAAAGTGATTTTATCCTCGAGTGGACGTTTGCGCTCAAACAAAGCGAGGATGAAAAGGCCACCCAAACTAACAATCAAAAATGTAAATCTGCTGTTGTCAGACAATTTTTTGCGCATAACTTTTTGAACCAAAATGTTAACAAATATTACTGCATAAACCCATGCAAGGTCTAATTATTATTTTGCACCGATCGACTTCGATTACTAAAATGTGTCCGATCCTCAAAAAATGAGTCAATCTAAATTGTTTGCTTGCCTTTATTTTTTCATCTACTCATCAATTTTTAAAACATCTATTTTATTTTTTTAGACTTTTTGGGATAAAAAAAAAAAAAAAAAAAAATTGGTCGCTGACACGGATTGGTGAAAATTTCATTTCATACAGTTTTTCTCTTAAATTGAATTATCTACCAGATACAATTTTTTTATTGAGAAAATAAAGTTAATTTAGCATAGAAAAAATATTTAAAACGTTTTTGTAACGAAATTCAAAAGCATTCAAATCTCTAATTGAACACACAAAATGAAATAAAAATTTATTGATATTTTTTTCTAAACTAAAAAGTTCCCTGAAAATTTTCAAAATATTTGATATTTATGAAATATCAAGCTAAAATAAGACAAGATCAAGGTATTCACAGGCAGGAAGAAAGCGTTGACTAAGGAAAATCCAGGGCGAAAAGCGTGCAGAAACTTCGCCGGTAATTCATAAAGTAAAGGCGACCTCTCATGGAAACTTGGAAAGGTGTTAGCTGGCGAATGAACGTTCGTGATGACGTGAGGGATGAAAGGTATAGCGGGCAAGACGTTGAAAACGGAAGTTTCTGCCACAGCAGTAATTTAACCTCTTGTCTCTTTCCGGATTCTAACGTTCTAAACTCGACGTGACGGGAAACTGTCACAAAGATTGCAATTTTATAAAAATGTTGATGTATGTGATGTCATATATCATGACAAACATGCGCGAGGAAAAAGATTTTAAAGTTTTAGAAAACCTTTTGCTTCAGTAATAGTGAACGTATAGCTAATTTAATTCATTTTGTAAACATGAAATTTATACTATGGAAACTAAAGTTGAATACTGAACAAATTTTGATGATTATGCTTTATATTAAATTAACATTTTAATAAATGCTATTTTATTTTAAAAGGAATTATAAAAATAAGGACTTAAAAAGAATATTACTTTTAAGAATTTTCTGGATTGAATGTCATAAAGAATTAAAGTCGAAATAATTATAACTTTTATTTTTTTACTTCATCAAAGTGTAAAATTGCTATTTTTTCTTAAAATACTGGTATGATTCATTAAGAGTATAGACAACATCGAATAACTGATGTATGCAATACCAAAGCGGTAAATCACCGATTGAAGGGAAGAAAATTGCGATGTGCAAAAGATAAAAAAGGGAAATTAGCGGTTTCTTCGATTCTTTTGTTTTGTTTTGTATTGCGACACGCTGTCGGATTTAGTAGGTTCTTCAGAAGATTGGGAGCAATAATTTCCCAGGGGATCTCGGAGAAGCTCAAGCCCAATAACACCCGCCGGGGAGGAATCGATGGCGTTAAAACGGATCAGAGAGCTATATACAATATTTGACTCACTTATAAACGTGATAACTGCTTTTCTTTAGAATCCATTTTGTAATTTTTAGTGGTTGCAAATAGAAAGTAAAATAATTACTTTTTAATTGCTTGTAGATAATTATATCTCAAAATTGTTATTGATTATAAATTATAATTTAATTTTTATAATAATTCTTTTTTTAATAAATAATCTAATAATTTGAAAGTATTAAAAATCTAATATAGTTGATTACAACTTTTAAAGTATTTTTAAGAAAATGAAAGGCTTACAAGCTACATGCTTTTACCATTTCGGTTGACTATGACACATATATCAAAATTTTCGAACTATTTTTTACAAAATATTTACAAATAATAAGACTATTCTTGATATTTTTACGTATATTTTTTATGTATTTACTTAGATAAAAAATGCATAAGATCTAAAAATTACTTTTTGGTGTTCTGAATTCATGTTTTATAGACATTATGTCTAAAAAATACAAAAATTGCAGTAATAATGATTTATTTTTGTTAAATGCTGTGAAATAAAAATTTATCATTAAAATTTTACAATTTAGCACTTGAAATATAAAAATTAAACCAACGATGATGTGTTTGAAGTTGTACTTATACCAAAATCAAAGAGTGTAAATCAATTTTATTATTTGAAATGGTTTGGAGATCATAAATTATCCAAATTCTAATATTGCATAGCCGAATAAAACGTGCATTTCGTTCATGACATAGTAGAATATTTTAATGGCCCGTGAAAATATGATCTGACAGAATTGCACTGTTCAGATAATTTGGTTCCACCAAAATATCCACCGTTTACATCGAGCTCGTTTTGAAGACATAAATCTTTCAAAAATTATCACTTTATCATGCAAATCACTATTCCCCGTTACAGCATTTTAACTAAGAATAATCTTTTTCATAACAGTTACATGTTACTATATTAAATAAATCTTGTCTAAGAGCAACGTGAAATAGAATATCTATAATTTGAATTAAAACAATTATAAAAAATTTTGAAGAAGTTAAAAAACTTACTCTTTATTTACTTATGATTAGTAAAAAAAAAAATGGTTTTGAATAATTCAATTGAAATTATTACATTTATCTTGTAAAGCATATAGATATATGTAATATTCATTCTTTTTAATTACAATTTTCACGACATCATTCTATTCCTTTTTTACTAACTTTTGTATCTATCGAAAAAAAAGATAAATAAAAAATCAATCACGTTCATCGCAACCCAATAAACTACCGACGAAATTCCCTACGAACGAATTCGCCACTGAATTTTTTCTTTCTCGATTTCTATTTACAGCTGAACTATATACACGAAACGTACGAATTTGCACTCTAACACGATTAAAGCCACCGATTTTTATATGTGCCACTGCTGAAAACTGATTTCTTTGCTTTCTTTTTCTGTGTACAGGTCGCATGGCTGCGAGTAAACACGCAGACGATCCTGACGATAGCCAATCACGTGATTACGAAAAACCACAGGATCGGCGTTACGCACAGCGACCATCGCATATGGTACCTGCACATAAGGGATGTGCGCGAATCCGACGCTGGTGACTATATGTGCCAAATCAATACGGACCCTATGAAAAATCAGATTGGCTACTTGCAAGTTGTGGGTAAGTGTGAACTTTTTTGTGGTAATTTACAATTGTTTCTAATCATTGTTGCTGCGCTGCGTTAAGGGCTGTAATTAAGTTGTGAAAAGCAGATACGAAATTCGACTTTTTAAAATTTTGTATCCCTTGAAACTTGTAGATTTACAAGTTTATAGTATTCATAAAAATTTGGATACAGAAAACATTAAAGTATAATTAGTTAAATATTCAATCCAAATTAACTTTTCATTTTAAAAATTATAACACGTTTGTTTTTTATGACTTTAATAAATTTATGATAAATTATTTAAACATCAACACGAATTTAATTAAAATGTTTTCTCTTTCATTGTATATTTCTCAATTTATGATATAATATAATATTTAAAAGTCCATTAAAAAGTGCGTTGATGCATACGAGGATTAATTATTATGTGAAGGGGGATTGTTAGTAGGGGAGAGCGAGACATGTTGCGCAAACGGGAAAGTCAACATACTATCAATAACTTATTACAAACAAGGTATCGTGCCACAGTTCATTGCTTATAGACACTGGGTATAGAGTAACGTACATTTTGGAAGAGTCTAAGGCAATAAACTAAAGTCAGCCAAAATTTAGATGATGATTTTAATTTTTATACCCAAAGTGAACTATTGAAACTTAAAGTCAAATATTTAGAATAATAATTGTACAAAATGGTAGTTTTGTTTTAAGTCTTATATTTTTGTAACATTTTTTGAATAGGGATTGTAATTCATTTTTAGTACTTTTAGTAAAAATTAAAAATTTTTATAGACTTGTCCTGCTCTTTCTTTCTGATAATAAACTCTTGACAGCATAATTCTGAAAATAACTTCAATCTACCTCAAACCCCGGACTTTCTTTCAAGAATATACGCACAATGATCAAGCACTCAAAATCCTTCAAATCATTTCAAAAACAGTAATAACAAAAATTACAGCCCGAAAACGTGGCCCTTGTAACGCAAGCGCGCAATTTTCGGGCTTGCGATTGTAATCCAAGTTGCACGTGGGCGGCTCCCTTGGCCGCTCGCTGGCTGATTACAGTGCCGCCCGACATCCTCGATTATCCGACAAGCACGGACATGGTCGTGCGGGAGGGCCACAATGTGACGTTGAAATGCGCGGCGAGGGGCACGCCGACTCCCAACATTACGTGGCGCCGCGAGGGAAGCGAGCTCATACCGCTCGGCAACGGTCAAGAAGGTAAGGCTTCCTCTTGTTTGCCACCGTCGCCCGCGAGTTGCGGGCGCGTATCGTGTCGGCTTACCTTCCCAGGATCACATTGCATCTTTGCCCTAAGCCCCCATTTTACCCGGGAAACCTACCCCCTCTGCGCGTCCGCTGCTCTACATACAAATGTCGTGCTTCTTTTTAGGGGTAATGGGGCTGGACGAGATTTTCCGGCGCGGGATGGAGGCTCGGGTTGCTTTTTGGGATTTCGGAGGGGTCGCTTGACGTTAATTTTTAAGGAGTTATTTCGTTTATTTTGGGTGAGAGTGGTTTGATAAAATTTTTAGTTTAACTTGATTTTTTGGTGAAACGTGATCTGGTGTGTTGGGTTTAGGAAGAGGCGGAGTAAACTAATCTTTTGATACAGATTTCACCACGTGCGAAAACTGTACGTTTTTGGTTAACATTTTTTTTACATAAATTGAAATAATTAAAGTTTAAGTAAATAAAAAACGGAACTATTATTACAAAATTATTAATGTTAAAAAAATTTGGGCTTCAATTAAATTAATTAATTTATTAAAATAATAACAATAGTATCATAGCTATGGATTTGAATAATTGAGTTATATTTGAATTATTGAATACTGTTTATATTAAATAATATATTTCAATATTAATATAATAATTAAAATAATTTACCATCAATCATTCAAAGTTGTAAAATAAAATTACCTTTTAAAGTTTTTTATTTTGTTTTTTAAGAAATTTCATAATTGAAAGCAAATGAGTAATTAAATAATTAATTCATAGTTTAAATAGAAAAAATAATTTAGTACAACAATGATTGAATCAAAGTTCATGAGAACATAATACACTGATAGTATATTTAACTCTATTCCAATAAAGTCCAATCGAATTGTAATTACACCATTCTATGTAAGGAAAGCGTCTCGAAACATTCAACAGTATTGAGAGTCACAATACCATTGATCCATCAAACCAGATTTTAGTTTCAAAGTGAATGTTACACAATGATATAGAGTATCTTAGACATTCAATTATTGATCAAGTATCAAAGTAGATAGTATGTTTACCTTTAATAAGTTGTTAAAAATCCTTTGTAAATTGCAAGATTTCAATTTCTTTTTATAAAAGTAAGTGCATTTTATAATGAAATGTCGTATTCTAAATTGTCCTGGTGAAATTTTGATTTTTATAGATGTAAAATTTATAATGTTTTAATATTTAAAAGAAGGCAATGAATGGAAAGCTTTCGGGTAAATTAAAATAAATCCTAAGAAATAAAAATAAAAATGAATACTAACAAATTTACTCTAAAATCCCGCTATTACAAAATCATGTAAAGAAAATTTAAAAGGAAAACGCTCGAGACAGGCAAAGGAACTTATCTTTGATAGATGTCTTTTGTCGATAAATTTGCTATCCCTTTTATTCTTGGTAGTAATTTCGGTGCGCTCGAATGTCCACTGGACGAATATCGCAGTTCTACCTGGACTCCACGGTTTCTCCTCGAAGAAACTTGTGTTTTGGTGCCGATTGCCAAGTAAGAGCTTGATTTGAGATTTCTTATTTTGCCGGCTACATGTAATTTTCAAAAGCGCTGCCCGTCTGAGCGGACCCGGGCGTAACTACTTAGTTAGCTGGATCGATAATCATTCCTGATCAACTTCGCGCGAGACATTTTGCGCGCCAAATACAATTCGTATGTTACATAGTTTTATCTTAAAAATATTATAAATATTATAAATTATTGAAAATTTGTAGTGATACTTCCATTAGCAGTATAATAATATTAATGAAATTTCAAATAATACTAAAAAGTTAATTCTCCACAATATTTTTCATATAAAAATCTGAACACTTAAAATTCTGATAGAAAATTATACATATTGCACCACAATATTATGAAAATTTTCTGATTTGCACAACAAAATCCATAAAAAAAACTCCGCAACATGAATTATCAGGGTCCGCGCAACCCTGTCCACTGCAGGACGACGCAACAAATTACATGTAAATAAAATTGAAGAGCGATGTTATAATTCAAGTCAGGTGAAACGCCAACAGTGCAAAGCACAAAAAAGCTCGTATTGACCAACACTCGGTATAATCTATAAAGCGCCAGTATAATCTGTGGCCCGGTCGTTAATAACACTTCTCACCCCGGCAAAATACACGCAGGCCTCGCGGCAAGAAAGCCACTACGTCGAGGGGACTGCAGGCTGAATAACGGGGCACTAACGCGATTTCGGGACCTCCGCTCTGTTTACGCAAATTGCAAAGTCAAACGTAAAAACTTGGATTTACTTATGCCCTGGAGAGGGCTGGTCGTTATTTATAAAGCCGCGAGCGTGGGCTTGATATTGCTGGAGTTGAGTAGGAGAAGGGGGGGGGGGAGAAGGGTTGAAGTCAGCTGGCTTTCTAAAAACGGGTAATGCAGTGGTGAAGTTTGGATTAACGCATTAACTACTTCGTGCTTGAAAAACGTTTGTTCTGTTAATTTGAGCTTGAACATGAATTTCTTGCTTTTGAGAACGCTGTTTGAAATTAATATCCGTTTGTTAATTGGTATGACAAAATGTTTTGGATTTTCGAGTGCTCCTGTACATGCAAGAAAGGAGGACAAAATAATTAGTCTAACAAAACCAATATTTTTCAGATTATTTTTGTCACAAACCCTAGATAAAATCAAGACTAAATGAAAAATAAATAATTTTTAAACGTATTATTATTAATTTACACGCCAAATTTATACTTAATAAAATTTCATAAACAATTAAATTCATCGAAATAGTTAATCGCGCAATCCGCGTAGAGCAGCGGCGCATAAACCATTATTTTCGAATGAGTTATATCCCTTAAGCCAAACGTCCTTAATTCGTTTATCCAATCAGTGCGCGGCAAAAGCTACGATCTCGGGGTATATTCGCATGAAGTATTATTGCAGTTACCAGCGTGGAAGGCGCATTGTTGAACATAACAAGAGTAAACCGGCTACACATGGGCCCGTATCTGTGCATCGCGTCCAACGGGGTGCCTCCGACCGTTAGCAAAAGGATTATGCTAATAGTGCATTGTGAGTTCATTTTTACGCTTTTCGCCAGCATGCACATATGCACTTTGCGCGAAACTTTCAGTGCGTTGCACTTTTATAAATGAAAGCAGTCATCGGCAGTTTTATTTTTCACCTTCGAGCTGCGAATACTCAATTTTTATCTTGACCTACTTTTGCTGAAATAATGAATAATTAGTTTTCCTAGGGATAAAGTTCATATTTTTTGTTTTGTTTTGTTATGCAATATACAGCTTACGAAATTAGAGTAGCTATTTTTAAAAATTGATTCTTTGTTCTTTTAACAAATTTCTATTATTTATAAGCCTAAATATTATTTTTAAATATTTTCATAAGTATTCAAATGTTGGAACATTAATGAAATTTTTCTTTATTGCTAAAGTTGCACCCATGATACACATTCAAAATCAACTTGTTGGAGCTCAAGAAGGTGAAGAAATGACTTTGGAATGTCTTTCGGAAGCTTTTCCCAAGTCAATCAACTACTGGACTCGAGAAAATGACGAAATTATCGCAAATAGTAAGTTTTATCAATATGTGTTATTTATTTATTGGTTTTTCTTTATTCGGAGTTAAATGCTTAAACTACCACGCTGTTTGTTATCCAATAAATTTTTAATAATCTACTAATGTTATGTCACGGAAGATTGAGTTTTAATATGTATGCATAATTAATATAATTATATAGTAAACAATGTTCACGTCACAAAATATAAACTAATCAAAAGTGACACAAAGCATTCGAAAAAAATCAAAGTCAATTAATTAGTGGTTCAACAATTAAACCAAAAATCACAAATATTATCTCACCCCACGAATAACCACCCCTATTCCATATATCTCCAACTCGGATATATATTTCCGCTCAAAAGCTCGAAAACGCATCTTTATTAGAATAACCTTAATTGAATACCAATATCCGGAGGGCCAGAGCCGCGGAATAATGCCTTTGATCCGCTTGCGGCCGCCGCCTCCCATTATTTCAACTCACCCGGCTCCCGCGAAGCGTAGAGCAGCGCACCTCCGATTGCAGCTGCCGAGAAGGATGCAAGTAATTCGCAGAACAGCGCGTGTGCCGGCTTACTTGCTCGCAAGATATTGAAGAGCTGGATAATGATCCGTAAACGCGTGGCCAGGGGGTGGGGATAGCTGTTCGCCGAGAGTCCAAACAAATTCCGAGAACAGGGCGCGGATGCGCGTAAGAACGCGGAACTCGCTAATCGCTCGGTTAATTAGGTTAATCTCTTATCGCGAGAGCGGCGGCCTCTAATCAGCGAAAAGGGAAGAGGGTTGCGCAGCTCGTGAATCCTTCGGGGTGTGATTGATGGGCCGCGCGCGCAGAATAAATCGCGGGCCTAATTGCCAATTAAGAAATCAGCTGGCCCCGCCAAGCGAGAGCAGTTAAAGGGAGCAGCAGTTGGCGAAAGGCGAGCGCGCGGTCTAAGCATTGTGCGAACGAGCGAGCGCCGGAGGTGATTCTGGAATTTGAGCGCTGAGTCCACGGGGTTTACGCTTGTTTGAATTACTTTTTTTTCAGGTGTGTTTTAGGTAATTCGGGAGCTCGGTTTTATTAAAAATTGCTGGTTTCGTGGTCGATGTAATACGAAATTATGTATTTTCTACTTTATTTTCATCGGCAGTCAAGAGCACAATGCTTTTAAATTTGCCGTAATCCAAAACGATTAAAAGCGCAAAATTTATTAAAATGCATTTCGCAAAAATACTAAAATATGAAGTTTAATATTTACGGCGCGGTGTATACCAAGCGCGATTAAGCCCCAAGTTTTTAGCGCCAAAGTTACGCCGCTAAAAAGTCCACTTCACCCCCACCCCCCTAAAACGCACTGTTATCCAAGCGCGCATTGGTTTTGCCGCTAAAGTTTCCCACCCGGCCTTCGCGAATCCCACTTCGAATAAAAGCCATCTTTTCTCGATAACATTTACGATCGCTCGCACGGATCGTCCGATTTCAAAATGAATCCTCTCCTCCCATTGAAGATCCCCGCGAAAATATAATCCAGCGCTCTCGACTCGCGCGCGCGCAGCCATTCATAAACGTCAATCCGGCCTTAAAACACGACAATGAAACTCGCTCGCTGTATATAACCCAACGCTCGCGCGTTCCGCGTATATATCCAGCGCTCGCGCGGCCACGTCAAAACTACTTGGCGTAATTTTGACGCTCGGCTGCGCGTATACACGCAACGTTTTAGCGAAGCTAGCGGAGAAGCGCGGGATGCTATCGTAATCCCCCGACGGAGAGAGAGCCGGCCATAATTAGCCAAACGAACTCGCTGTCAATTATAGCGAGCAGCGCTCTCGGGGTCCCCGTCGGGGGGCTATCTCGCATGATTTCGCTATCACTCGCGAAGTGCCCTATATACGTGAGTAGCCCTGCCCCTCCCCAGAGCGAGCGATATCATTACAATTTAACGCGCATTGGTAGAGAGGTTGTCTCGCTCTCTCTTTCTCTCTCGAGGCATGGGATTTCACTCAGAGGTGTGTTATCATTATTGTAGATCCAGGGCGATTGGACGGCTTGCTTGATTTGAACGTTAGATTAATTAGCGCGAGGAAGAGGTTGCGTTTTTCGAGAGATGGAGTGGAAGGATGAGGATCGTTTGCTTTTGGAGTGATAAGGAGTTGGATGCTTTTTAAAGCTGCGAGTGCTATCTGAATCTGAAAGAGAGAAAAATCACTTATTTGGGCAACTCTTTCAGTTACATAT
>UELX01002141.1:0-34204 GCA_900480035.1 Eupelmus urozonus
GAAAAAGGGGGGGGGGAGAGAAAAGCTCGGCGCGTTTTGCGAGCGATAAGGTCACATTAGGATTAAGATATGAAGAGGGCTGTCTCCTCTTTTTTTGACGTCAAGCTCCGCGCGCGATTTTCGATTCTTTTCTTCGGCCTAAGCTCATGCGGAGATATGAGATAGCCCGCGGATTCGGATATGAGCTTGCGGGAGGGCCGGAAGGGACTATTTATATTAAAATGCGGAAATGAAGTTTTTGAAAAGCGTGACGCGCGGGATTTTTCTTAGATTAGGATGGAAAAATATTGTATTTTTTTTAATGAAATTGTGTATGGTTATAGGTCAGACTTAGTTTTAGCTTTTTTTGAGAGTCCTTGCACGATTTTTACTACAAATGTAGAATAATTTATGATTCATATCTTATTTTATAAAATTATAAAATTTACATTAGAGTCTCATACAATTTTTTTGAAAGAAATTGTTTAGATTTTTATAATCCCTGGCAGGTTTGCTGACGTAAATTGTAATTTTTCCAAAGATTTTCACGTGTAGAAAATAAAAAATCTCTACATAGGGCTCAGTTCTTTGTAAAATCGTTAGAGCCCAAGTGGGGATTATGTAATGTTTTGCGGAGTCCAAAGCTACGAAAGAAACAGTTTGCATTATTGAATCAAGGTAGAAAATTAAATAGGTCACATTCGACTGTTATTATTATTACAATTATTTTATTTTTTAATTTAAAACAAATTGTAATTTAAAAATTGTAAATTGAATCGCGATTTGTTTTTTAAAATATTCCCACTTCTTTTTTGAACAACAAAATAATTTTTCAAATTCATTCCATACACTTTTTTATAAATAATAAATCCAGAATACAGCAAGTCTCTCAATACAAATTACAAGAACGAAAACATTCCGAAAAATATCGCACCCGCGCCATTCATTATCCATCCCGTCCTCTCAAAAAGCCGCCGAAATTTTCAATACAGCCACAAAAGAAAGCGCCGACAATACTTCGGGTTAACGATCTCTTTCCGCGCGCTCGCATAAAAGGCCCGAAAATTTCTATAGCCCCGCCCCGAATATCCTGAATCGAAAATCACTCTTTCCTCCGAAAAACCATACGACTCAACCCAGCATGCGCAGAGCACAATATCTCGATTGGCGCTGAACGGCCACGCGCGCTCGCCCAAATTACCGAAACTGAGCGCGCGACGCTCTCATAATCCAATAGCCCCGGCACTGACGCGCGCTTCCGTACTAAAAATCCCGACGCGCGCGAGAGCGCGTACAAATGGCAAGGTGAAATAGCCCCGCGCTTCCCGGGGCGAAATTAGATTTTCTAACTTTTCGCGCCGATTAACGAAGTTAACCCCCACTGCGGCCGCTGGAATTCCGTTCTTTTTTCCCCGCTCGCTGGCGCGAATTTTCAAATATTTCCATTCCTAGCGGGGCAATAAAAAGCCGGAGCGCGGAAAGAATCCCATTAGGCAGAGCAGACACAAAAGGTGCGGCCGCGAGAGAGCGAAAGGGAGAGAGAGAGAGAGGAGAAAAAAATCGAAACTCCACCTGTCAATCGAGGCGAAATTGCGGAAGTTTTTTTTTCAAGGGAAACGACTCGTCGGCCCTCTCTCTCTCTGCTTTCCTCCCCCGAGCGAAGCAGCAAAGAGGTTAGCGGTCGAGAGAATGAGAAGATAGGGCCATGGGGTAGGGCGCCAGGGGACGTTGAAGAAGCAGCGCGAATCCGTCAAGGCGGACAGGCCTTCGATTCATATACGTTTTCGAACCATCTTTCACCAGCCTCTTACTATACGCTTTCTCCGCCCGTATATATACCTACTCCGTGCCGAGGACGTGTCGGCCTGTCCGTTTATCTTCTTGCTTACAGGCACTTTTTCATTTTTATTGTTGCGACGCGAGAAAGTGAGAGCGAGCTTTCGAAACCACTTCCTCGAATAAAAATTGGAATTTATGAGCGGGGGGCTGCGACGCCGAGCTTTTGAAGGGGAGAAGTGTTGTCTGAGGGGTTGAGAAGAGCCGATGATCCTCTTTTGAATGTTTAATCAGCGCTGATGAGGCGAATTTGATTTTCGATTCGACGGCGGGAGGCTCGACGCGCGCAGATTTATGAAATATTTATATATTTTGGGAAAAATTGAGACGGGGGCTTTTTGGTGAATGGGTTTGAAAAATCATGGGATGCGAATGTCCATTAATCAAAAAATTAAGATTGAAATAACGATTGGACGCTCGCGGCTGGAAAAGGTAGATTTATTATGTTATTTTATGAAGATAAAATTGGCGAATATTCGAGCTATAGAGATGTCTGTTAAATCTATAAAAATTAATTCCAGTATCGAAGATGATATTGATTTTTCTTTGATTAGCTTAATAAAAAATTTTAATTTAAAAGTTAAATTTTGTAGTAGATTTTTATTTTACTTTATTTTTGTTATTTTGTTTTTTATCTATATATTTAATTATTAAAAAATGTACTATCGTAGCATTCGAAAATAAATTTATAAAGAGTAAATGAAATATTGCACAGGCTTTTTATAAGTATAAAAGAAATTCTTTAAACTCGACATTATTAAAAATTTTGTTTTCATTTTAATTAAAATTAATGGGAGGGGATTTAATCAAAATTTTTATTATATTACTCGAATATATTTTAAGCTTGACTAGGACTTTTTATTTAGTATTGAAATATTTTTAAAGAAAATAAAAGGTCTATGCAATTATTATAGTCTATAATTACTGTTTGTATACAACGCGTTATAACTCGTTTTATTTGTTAGATTCATTTCCTTTTTAGAATAACTTTTTGAAAATAGGGCATCAAAAAGTTCATAAGTATTTGTATAATGCACTTTCTTACACTTATTAATTCTTTTGAGCATCTGGCAATGCATTTTATTTGACACAGAAAAGTTCAAAGATCTATATCACAACGAATTTCCGCAGTAACTCAGTAAATGTCTAAGAGTGCAGGCTTGACTTCTGTGTACACTTTATATGTGAAAGCACGTTAGTATGGCTATGCACGTGCGTGCAAGTACTAATTCTGAATCAACAATGAAAGAAGAAAACATTTACTTTTCAGTAATGTATAATATTTTTGCCAATTGTAAAAAAGTTGTTGAAACATTAATTTGTACAGTTATTATATAACGAGATAAGAAATTTATAAGAATACGTTTAGAAAAATATCTTAGGAATATTCATGCGGTTTTAAGGAAAATTAATACAATGATATATTGGAGCGATTATACTTTTAAAAGTTACATACTACGTTATATTTTACAAATATGAAACTTGGTATTTAAAAAAATTTTGTTTATTATTTTGAAGCTAAAATACAAATGTTAAATTGATAAAACAAATCTTCATTATTGGACCAACGCTATTTGACAGTAGAGTTAAGCATTTTTTGATAAAATTTTAAAAGAATCATTTTTTATTTATTTCATTATAAAAATAATAGTTTTGTTATTTTTCATTTTTTATATAATTTATAAAATTGAAAAACAAAGATGATAAGCGTGCATTTGATACAATTTACTGATAAATAAAATTGCAGTTAAATAAAGTATTTGTACTTGCAAAAAAAGTTTAATTTTTTGCGTTTATTTAAGAAATAAACAAAAAGTAATTAATAATTCTTAACAATTAACTATTGTTCATTAAATTAGAAAGTTAAACGTTCGAAAAAATAATTAGATCGTTTGATTTTACTTAAAAATTGTATTTGTAAAAGTGATATGCTTTTAAAGTCTCGAAACGTAAATACAGATATACTGCAGTATTGAGTTTGCAAGTGTCGATGCGTCATGGCACTTGTGACGTCACGTGTTGTTATTATTTAGCTTTACGTTTTATCAAAAGGAAATAAACGTGACTTGATTATTTTTGCTTATACTATGAAGATATAAAATAAAAGAAATCATTACTATTAAATATTTAATTATCCAATCCTACCGTAATATATACTGAAATATCAAATTTTGTTCGAAGATAAAATAATCCATTTACTTTTTAATCTAAATAAAATTTTACTTATACATCATACGCAGCCAAAAACAAATACTTTACCTACAATAAATTCACCAAAGCATCCTGTCACCGAACCGCGCGCATTAACATTATTACAAGCTCGCCAAGTGTCAAACTAAGAAAAAAAGGCGAATTTAAAACAGCAAGCGCATTTACATCCCATAAACATACGAGCGTCTTCGACGTGAAAAATGGATAGCGCTGTAAATCCATCTGCGCGCAAAAACTCGATAAAAAATGTAAAAAAAGCGCGCCGCGACAAGTCGTACACCATCGCGCCTACAGCCAAACTTAGCGCCCTTTTTCAGCGTCGCCCCCGCCTACCAAGAATCCATCGATCATCCCTCTCGCAAAAAGGACCTCAACAGACGCTCTCGTAAAATCGTCTCGTAAAATGGCCGAGGAAAATATACACACAGCCTCTCGCACTCGGCTCGCGCAAAAAAGCCGAATAAAGGAAAATCGACGGCGCAGGTTCGCGCTCGACATGGGCTATATAAATTTTTTTCCACGCCTCGCGCACACTTATTGGACTCCATTAGTCCGGCCGCGGGGGGAATGCATGGGAGTAAAAAAGAAACACGCGCAAAAACGGGGTCGCAGAGAAAGGGGGAAAAAATTGAATCTCCAGCCTCGTATATGAACCTGCTCCCCTCCGGTTTCATAACGAGTGCCGCGCATCGCTAACCCACATTTCGAGAAAGACGCGCAATTGAGAGACACAGAGGTTTTAATTCAGCCGGGAGCAATACACGTATATACACCCTGCTCTTACCCCATTCAAATTATCAGGGATATATCCCTATATAGCTACCTTTTAGAATTTCGCCGCGACGAAGCGCAAATAGAGGCGCCAAGGGCGCAAAGGGAGTCTCGAGTGTCGGTACATATATATCGATCATCCGTCGGCATTCATCTCGCTCTCTCTCTCTCGCATTGTGCCGCGATAAGCGCGGCTCCATTAGCGGCCTCGAGTAATTCATAAGCAAATATTTGCCGAATGACTGCGGCTGCTGCGCTACTGCCGGGAGCGCTGACGTTTTATATGCGGTATATAGGCCTGGGACGTGTGTGTACCTACGTTTTCCTCCCTGGTGAGTGGGTTCGATTTTACCCCTTTCACCGCTCGCGTTTTATTTTTCGCCGGGGAGAGAGGTACTACTCTGCGGGTGCAGTGGGGCGAGAGGATTGAGGTAGAGGGCCTAGTTCGGAGCGATGTGAATATGAGAGTGGAGGTATGGGTTCGATTCGAATGGGTTTTAATAAGGGTTTGTTTCTTTTTCGTTGGATTTTTGTGGGGGAATGGTCGCTGCCGGCGGCGTATTGAATTTCTTGAGAAGTTTGATTTCCGTCTTGGAGCGCGCATAATGGACGGGTGTATAACAATCGAGAGTCATGCGCGCGGCGGTGGGTGGAAAGTTGTTAACTTCTTATGCGCCTTTTGTTGCGGCTTCGTGTGTGCATGAGTATATACTTATACATTGAGTATATAATTGCTATTTTCGCGATTCGGCTTGGAAAGTCGACGGCGCGCGGAGCTACTAATTTGCGTGGCCCGAGAGGAAACGCGGAGCTGGTGCCTTTAAAGTTTTATAACAAGCCTTTGCAAAGTTGCGATGAATTAAAATTTTTTTTCTTTTTTTTTTAAGTTTTTGATAAACATATTTCGACTTTTTTTAGGGCGCGGAAAAGTTAAAAGTGTAGATTTAATAAATGTTCTTGAAAATCTTTCGAGTTTGTATATGTTTTACAGCAAAGTTCATTAAAAAAATAAAGTTTATGAATTTCTAACCATTAAGTGCTTGGCAAAAAATATTTCTTTAGTACAATAGTAATTTTGTATTTAGAGAAAACCAGACTTTATATAGTCCTAAGATATTACTAAAAAATTTTTACCGTTGTGTTATTAAAATTAAAAATCCTCTTCAGTCAATATACTTTGAAAATAGAATTAGTGCAGCCAATAAAATATTCATTGATACTAATAAAATTATTTGTGCAACAAATTCGATTAAATAATTAAACAACTTCAGAACAGAAGCCTAAACAATAGAACAAATATCTCCCCAACATTTATCGAAAGAACAAATCCCTCCCACCCTCACTAACCACCTATTCTACATCCCCCCTAAAAAAAAGCTCTAATTGTCACACGATCATTTCATCCCCGACCCGCACAATGGCGAACCTCCATTCCCCGAGCATCCAGACTCCTTCGCAACATCGCGCGCACGTACGAATGACCGGCGGCGCTCTTTTTCCCTCGCTCAATTTTTCTTCTCTCCACCTAGCAGCGAAAAAATTGCGCGACTAAAAGGCGCGACCAGCCGTATCCTACAATGCGCGCGAGATTTCCTAGTCCTTCCTGCGCGCATTCATACCTCGCGCTCCCGCAAAAAATGAGGGTGAAAAAGCCCGCTCCATATCCAATTATGCCATTTAATGTGACACCGCGCGCGGCTGCGCGAAAATATCCTAAAAATTCCTGACAGCGATTTCCACGCCTGTCCCGCGCGTTATAGCAGCGTCCTCCGCTATACTCGCGCCATTGTTTCTATCCCCCGGGGAAATGGAATTTTCGAGCTGAGAATAGAGGGGAATTATTATTAATAACGGGTCTAAGTGACTTTTCGCGATGCGCGAGGTAGAGTCATTGTCAACTTAAAAATGTACCCGCGAACTTTGTTTAATCCCGCGGTGGCCGGGGGCAAAGTTTGCGCCTGATGGAAAGTTTCGCTATCTGGTTCAGGAAGATGAATGATAATAAGTTCGGTGATAGTTTTGGATTCGTGTTTTTTGCAGCGAGATTTATATAATGCGCTTTTTGTAAACTATTAAATTCCTTGGCGACGTAGAGGATTTATCGGATACAATGTTTTAAAGTGGATGTGTTTAATTTAATAGTAGCGAGTAACGTGATTTTTTTAAATCGCAGCACATAAATTTACTGAAACAATTATAATCGCGAGTCGTTTGTCTTGTTTATACATTAAAAATTATACATTATAAATTAAACATGACGGATTTTTCTACGCCTCCGCTAATTGTAAGTTAAACTAACGGCTAGCTCCGGATGCATTTACAAGCTTTTACTTTATTAATTATTCGTTTAACCAGATTCCTAATTTATATTTCGACTTAATTTGATTGAAGATAAACGGCACAAATATTTTACTTTTATATACCCAGCCGAAGCGGCAGCAAAACGCAATTAAATCGCGAATTATAATTAAAACTTGCAAATTAACATTCGTCTTTGCTATACATTACAGCGGCAATCAAGAAACGCCATTCCATTAGCAATAAGTCCGTGAATTTCTCTTTTATAATTAAACCATACAATCAAGCCTAAATTATCATGCATCCATAACTCGGCCGGCAAATTAGAAAATGTTAATGAACCGAGCCGCGACGGACATAACACATCCGACTGCCAAACGCACTCGCTGGACATGATTTCTATTTGATTTTATGACGACAGCAGGTGCGCCGACTGGCGAAGCGGAGCGAAGAGTGCCGAGAAAGAGGGACGGATATATCATGCAAAAGCGAGCTTAGATTAAATCCGCGCGCGATTAAGCGTTTATCTGAAATCTCCTGATGGCCGCGCGATTATCGCTCGCGATTTGAATGACATAACGATCGGGCTTATGTGTACACGCGTGCCAGTTCGGTTAAAGCAGTGCTTTGCCTCGATTCTGACGCTCGTTACCCGCAATTATTATTTCGGATAAATATTGTAGGGGAGTGGATTGAGCGGAAATATGAAGTGGGTATGTCAGGTTGGATTTGTGTATTAATTGTTTTTTTTTAGGTTGGGAGGTGTGCGTGATGGTAATGTTGCTTGATTTTTATTTAGTCGTTTGTTGGGTTGGTTTTTATTGGGTTTTGGAGAAGAGCAGTAAAAGAGCGCGCGAATTTACGGCAAGTATGGGATTTTGACAAGTATGCGTCATAAATTGCTCCGACGGGGCGATAAAAATTATTGTGATTTATCGCGCACGTTTCGCGCGAGCCGATAGTTATCGTATCTTTCGTTATTTTTAAATCTTGGATTTTTTAAGAAGAATGATTTTTTTTCGCATGCGATTTTGTAAACAGCGAATTATAAATATTTCTGGTATGATTAAAGGATTTGCGTAGTTGATTTATTTATAGATTGCACGATTCTTATCTGCGGATTTATTTATTCATTTTTCCACATTCACTTGCATATTTTTGAATTTCTCGAGATAATCAGTCAAGGCATTATGGTCACTTCATTGAGCGTACAGCTGAAACAAATGAGCCGAGTTGCGTGGGTTTCTTTATGCACTCGCGTATATTTCTACATAAAACCCTTGAAGGCATACATTTTTTCAACTCTCTTATTCCCCCTTGGGATATCTTCCGGCTCGTTGATTACGGATCTAAAGTCAACACTTATAAATTCAAAATGGCTGTATATAATATCACGCGATATTTAAGTAGTTAAAGAAAATTTAATATTAGAAATTATAAAATGTTTACAATATAGATATTTAATTTATAAATATAATAGATGAGTAACCTTTTTCTTCGTTCAATTAATAGAATAAAGAGAAATTTTTTATAAAAAATATTTTTCCATTTGTTTTTTCTATTTCCAACTTGTCATCATACAAGCCAACCTAACCCGAACCCTAACAAAATTTTACTTTACTAATTCAGTTGTACACTGTACAACCTTATTCAATATCTTAAATTTAAAAATAGTCGTCTATATCCGTTCAAGTTATTTGATTACTCGAAATATATTTTAAAATCGACATCATCCACTCACAGGCATGCATATACTTGCATACCTACACATATGGCCGAAAAAGCGCTGAATCCCAAACTATCGCCGTACCGATATATTCCACGAGTAGAGCGATTCGAAGAAATGTCGTACGTGCAATGCGCGCATCCTCGCGACGTGCGACATATTCGCCTGGGGCCTGATTCAGTGAGCTTGGCGCGCGAAAAAGACGTATAATTCAGCGCTTAGTGAGTAGGATGTATCGTGATAAAACGGCCGTTATTGGTTTAACGAATTAAATTTAGGCGTAAATTTACGGCCGACCTCGAGGTTCCTCGTAAATTCTTTTATAATGTTATCATTAACGTTCAAGGTCTGCTTTTTATTCGTTTAAAATGTTAATTTTTTTTCTTAATCACCGGAGATTTAATAATTTCGAACTTTTTTGAGATGAGTATCGAAACTTTTTTTTTAATTAAGATTAGTTTCTTTTAATAGTACTAAAATATTTTATCTTTATTTTGCTTACTGTTTATTTAAAATGTGTATCTTTTGAACATTTTCAAATGTAGTTGCATGCTTAAATATTTCATACAATTCGCAATTACCATATTGTAATTTAGTTTATATAGTTTGTTTAATAATCCGCAAATTTCAATATGAATTATTAATTCCAGCATATTGAGTGAAAAACATATGTATTTTTAATAATTATGCAATCTATTGATTTTATCTTTTCAATAAGAATTCATTAAAGAAATTATAATAAATTAATAAGAATTGTTAAATAATATATTTTTATGTATTTCTATAAAGTTTTGAACATTAAATCACAATATAACGTTTCTTATACGTCGAAACTCGCTCTCTGCTCGTTTGTTTACTTGAATATAATGTTTAATTTAAAGAGCTGTATAGGAAATGTATCATTTAATTTATACGCCTCTTATTTGAATTTCTAATTTTCAAATAAAAAACAATAAAAATTATCAAATTTTCAAACCCTAAATTAAACCATCTCTGCTGTATAACAGTAATTTATCACATAACATTTATAACGTAAGATTAAACACGACACCGAGGAAAATCGCCGATGATTTGCACAAACCCAAGTCAGCGCCCGCGCGCGTATGATAAATATTTACCGCTGGGGAGCTGTATTCGCGAAACGCAAGATTGGAAACGGGAAAGTCTGTCCGATAGCAGATTTACTTCTCGGCGTAGTTTCGTGTGCAGCGAGGTTTGATCGAAAGAAGTTTTATGGAGGGTACACCGGTGAGAACGTATATTTGGCTAAGATTATTGGCTTGAGTGATAGAACTGATTCGAGGAGTGGCTCGATCTTGTCGCATCGATTTATACCAAGCAATTTTCAGTGTCGATGAACTCTTGATTTTGAGCTTTTACTTTGATTTAAATTTTCTTTTTTAATTTTTAATCAAGTATGTATATAATGTACTGAGGATAGTTATTAAAAAATTAAAGTTTAATTTATTTCTTTAAAATAGTAGTAAATGCTAAAAAACTATAATGCAAACTTTTATAAAAAGTGAATTTACGTGCCGCCGCAAACTTCAAAGCCTTCAATTACCAAAGCTTGTTAAAGTAATATTAACTTAAAAAGCATTCAATTTAATGTGATCAAGTGTCGCGTGCCACTAAAAATAGACCCCGCAATAATGCGTTATCGGCCACGACAATAATTTTTTTTTTCGTGATCCACTCAATTGCACGCGTGCAATTTCATTCACAAAATTCATTAACCAATTACATCGATTTAATTACGCAATTAATAATTCATGCACTTTTTCATTAAGCAATTTTCAAATCAATGATTACAATGTATCATTCTTTGGAAAATCTCGAACCCATTTCCTCGTCAAAATGCCGTTCATAGAATCGTTATAAATGGCTCTGGAAATTCAATGAAAAGCGGCTGATGAAAATTTATGAGTAGTTTAAACAGCGAATTATTACGCGAGCGTTATGGTTAAGCTCCACCGTATTACTAAATAAACGCGGAGTATAAAATCTAAATGGCAAAAAAATTACGGGGTGTAGGTTATCGCGGATCTCGAGTTCTTGAACTCCGCGTCAATCATTATTATTTTTCCGATACCAGGCACTCGCGAGCCAGGAAAAAAACGCCGTACTTAATACGCGGTAATTGCGCTTATAACTAAAACAGCGCTCGCTATCAAACGCAGAGAAAAAAACCTCCAAGCTTCACAATCCAACAGTCAAAGACACAAAGGGTAAACCTCACCCGCAAACCCAGCTTTTCCCAGCGCTAAATATCCGAGAAAAGTAAGACGTTACCCCGCAGCAGCCACGACACAGACAAACTACCGCGATCCAACCTCGCTATACTATCAAAAAAAAAAATCCGACACGCACATATAACCAGACGGAAATGACGGCAATCAGGTAGCTCTCTATCCCGAAAGGCTCTCGAGCTGCTCTCATTAAATAAGAAAAATCGGGCGTATCTCGCGGCTGCCCCGGAGATCTCCCGGCGCGATATCCCCGCGGCGAAATCACGAGTCTCTCTCCTCTCTCGCTCTAGGCTTTGATTCGTCAATGCCAGCCGCAAATGGCGGCAATTCACTTAAGCGAGCAGGCGAATCATGCGATATTCTCGGTAATGAATTATATATACACGGCGCATATCGATTCGCGCCGAAGGAAGCACGTGTCGCGCGCGGCAAACAAGACTATTAAGTAGCGCCGCGTACGCGCCCATTACTCAGCGAGGCGCTTCTCTCCAGCGCGGCCTTTTGAGTGATTAATTGTTCTCTAATCTCCGCCACTTAATGCAATATAAAGTTCAATTCCAGCGGCAGGAGAGGAGCTGCAAGTCCTGCGTATATTGACTTCGCAAATTGAAGCAATTTCCTCGAGCGCGCGCGTCGGCGTAATTTGCATTGATGAAACTGTGCGCTAAAACTTTAAAGAGCCTTTTCTTCTCTCGGCTTTTTTCTTGCGGGGAGCGGGGAGCTGGGGGCTTGTTTGCAGGAGGGGTAAATTAGTTTTGCCCGGGCGTCTTTGTAGTTGGGGATTATCGGCTGGATGCTTTGGTGATATTGGGAGAATGTTGGGAGGAAAGTTGCTCGGTGGAGAGGAGATGATAGCCTGTGCTTTGCTTTTCTTGAGTCTTGATATACCCAGTAAACTGAATTATAGTTATATATATGGAGAAAATTTTTCGATAAAAATTAAAGATTTAGCGTTACGCACAATATTTTTTATAGTGATTATAGGATTGCTGCAGGCCGTCCTAGGTTTACCGTGATATTTCATTAATTTTTTCTGAAAAATTCTCTCAGCGTATATATAAAAATACTATATACTATCAATTTATCAATATTACACTTTTAACTAAATAAACATTTACTTTACATTCTACACACACAGCGTAATCAAAATAAACTTCATCACCGGACAGCGCCTTGCTGCACTCCGTCAACTTGCAGCCTTTAATTGTCCACCCTCAAGAAAAAGCGTACTTAACGTAACGCTCGTAATTCATCTTCATTACCCGTAATTCCCAGCGACAAGCGATCTACACACTCGAATGACCAGCGAAAGATCACAAGCTCAGATCCAGCCAGCATTAAAAAATCCCGAGACGGCTCGTCATAATCCGGCGCTACAACAGCTCGATCAGCCCGTGCACTCGAGCCACCCACGCACGTATACGCACACACAAAGCCTTATATATATCGCGATCCATTAATCTCTTATCAATAAGCCGAGCCGCGCTCCAAGCGAGAACTTCATTACTACCTTTTCCCCGAGTGCATTGGCCGCCGGCCGGCAATAACGACTTTCAATTACTTCTCGTGTCGCCGCAATCTGTAACGACGCGCACGGCCAAAGCGAGAGCCTCGCGCCTGCGCTCTTTAACGAACAAATTTACGATCGCGCGCCGCTACTGGCTTCTTTAACGCGCTCCTGCTTCTTCGACGCTTCGCTCGTACAGCGAAGAAAAAAAGCATGCACGAAGGTGCGCACAATTAGCATACTCCGTGTGCAATTGCGTGCGCCAGTCGTCGAAAATGAAATGAATTCCAAAGAGGCGCGCCGCGAGAAAGGGAGAGTTTCGCGGGCTTATTAGTGCCGGCCGGAAGAGGCGAAAAAGGAGGAAGGAGGCAGGATCGATATTCGCTGTGTATATGCTCGAGAAGGACTTTTTTTTTTTTTTAATGTTCGAGAGCGCGGGGATGCGATGCTTATGCTAATGCGGCGTGCCGATGCACGAGCTGAGATAAGTCGGCAGAGAGCGCGCTGATTCTTTGCTTCCTGCGGGGGTGTAGCTTCGCGAACCTATAACTTTTAACGCCGGGGAGAACGGAACTGACACTCGGCGAGGGCGAGTTCGCCTTTTTTTTACGAGGAGAGAAGGTTGGAGATTTTTTTTTAGAGAGGATGGTTATCGGGCGCGATGCTGCTGGTTTTTATGGTGGTATAAACGCGTAGATTAATCGAGATTTAGGCGGGAGTATTGGTATGGTGTGATTTAGATTTTTTTGGTTGGGATTGAGAAAAAATTTTAATGCTGCGATTTGTTAAATGGGTTGCTTGAAAGTTGCTTTTCTTTCGTTGCGATTAAATGGTAGTGATTTATTAAAAATGGCGTGTTTAGAAAAGTTTAAAACAAATTACAGTCATATCCGATTTATTAATCAAACTTTAAATCTATAATTCGCTAATGCATGCTTTATTATCACTCTACACACAGCGGTACAACTAGTAATCAATTTTAACGACGCACGGCGTTATCTAAATTTTCATTGATATAATCTGCTATTAATTTTACTTGTTCAACGAGCAAATTTAACAGCCTATATTTTTATCCTAGACAATTTAATCTGCGCATAAAACTATTTAAAACGATTAAATAATAATTCGTCATACTTAAAATTTCAAAAGTTTATTTTCAATTCCTTATTTATCTGCGCAAAGAGAATTGATAAATAAATCTGTAATCTTTATTTATCATAAAAATAGTAAAATACAAACGTTTTTAAATACAACATACTCATATTGTCCAAGATAATCTCAATACTATTACAGGTGTGTAAATGTTATATTTATCACATACGTTATTCAGTACATGACGGAAAAAACATGTTCATCTGCAGATAAAGATGTATAGAAATACCTTGAGCTTTAAAATTCAAATAATTCATGCCACCCGTGATGATGGATGTTTTTTCCGCTGACTCTACTTTTCCACGTTATTTCGTGATCTATACATACAATGTTATTTTTGCCAGCATTCTTTTCGAATATACTGGGAACAACTTTTTTTTTTATCACGTGATATATTTCGTATACCCTGAATCAAACAAAAGAAAACAATTTCATTTTCTTGAAGCAAATCAGTATTGATCGTATTCATCGAGTGCCATTCATAGAATGACATTTTTATTACCCTGCATTCGCCAGTGCTCTACGCATATTTCCTCGTTCCCCTTGACTTTACAACTGTACAAATTGTTGAAAAAATAAGTTATTTTTACCACCTATCACAAAGTCTCTTTTAACCCTCAAAAATCATCTCTCCAGTGCCAACTCCGTTTATTAATACCAGCCTACGTGCAATAACAATCAAAGCTCCAAGCCATCCACCCCAACGAAACCCACCCCCACAAAATTCAGCCGCCAAACAAGCCCCAGACCGGTAATTTCTTTTTTAATTAAATTTTCGACAGCGCAGAAAGCGCGCCCAGAAGCTTCTATATATAAATCAGATACGCTGCAACGATTTAATATCGCGCCGATAACGTCCGAGCGCGTGCGCGAGACAAGCCCCGTGCCCGCGCGATCACGATCCGGCAGTAAAGCTTTTTGTTAAAAAAGAAACCTTAATTTTCAAAGATTAACATTTTTAGCCGCGCCGAGATACACGCCGGAGCCCCTCGAGGGAAAAAAAAAATGAAGAATGGCCGTAAGGCCGAGGGGTAAAAATGAGAAGGCTACTCTCTTTCTCTGCTTATCTCGATAAAGAAGGCCTGATTAATTAACCGGCGCGCACCTGACCGGCAAGCAACTGCCCCGGCAAAAAGAACTTGCGGCTTTCTCGTTCTTTCTTGGCGCACGTATACAATTACCCCGCTGCGCGAGTTTTTCTCTTTTTTTTCTTTCTTATGACGAGGGGAGGTGCAGTTAATTACTCGGAGTGTATTAACTTGTGAATTTCAAGCAGCGGGAAGCAAGAGCTGGCTCTATGCATTCTTTGCGAGGCGAGGATTGAGAGATAGGGTTACCAGAGGCTACTTGCTGCGATGATATTAATGGAATCACGTCACGCGTTTGTAAGAGACGGATGAAGTGGCGCGCTAATGCGCCTTTGACTTTGTGGTAGGAAGTGGATTTTGAGGATGGATTTTGAGGTTTGATAGGGTAATGTAAATGTTGATTGTTCTTTTGTTTCATTGAGAGTTTAGTGTGTTAATGTTTTTTAAATAAGATTAGACGTGCGTGTTTGGAGTGCGCGCAAGAGTGCGTGTACACGTGAGGTCTGTGAGGCTTCTCGTGTTCCAGTGAAACATTGTAACTTGGAGGAGAGCTGGGTTGGAAACTAGTTAAATGTGGTTAGCGCTGGTTAGTTCTTAAAGATAATTAGATAATATTCAGCCCTTTTTTAAAGTAACGGAGCGGTAATATTTGAGAAGTACTGAATGATTATATACTGTGTGGTTTTTATTAGAGCTTTGCTTCTCTCGTTTAAATTATGTAACAAAATGTTGAGTAATATTTTAAAAGAAAATAAATAAATTTTATACAATTTAAAATTATGTTTATTTGCTCTACATTATAATAATTTTAAATAATCATTTTCTTATCTAATTTTTGATTTCAATAAACATAAATAGTTTCTCTCAATTTGAAAGGTAACGCCAGAATAGCTTTCTGCAACACGTTATTCCAACCGCTTTTTGCATTAGACTAATTCATTTTGAATGAGATCTACTTCAATTAAGGGAATTTACTCTTGAACTACATTTGTCAATTTCTAGTTAAACAAAGTGGACTCTTCATGTGAATAGCCTTCGCAGAGATAGTTGAAACGAATAATGAATTCGTAATAGTGTTTTGGCATTAGATTTGTGTTATAATTAAAATAATTCTAATTCACTCGTAATTCATTTTATTCTCATTCCTTTTATTTATTTAAAATTTTCCTCGATATTTACAATCAATAAAAGCAACACTGTCTAAACTATACTCAGAAAAAAATTTCGCAAAACGGCGATCCACATCGCCGAAAATACCGCGCAACAAAGCCGAGCTCCAAGTCAGTCAAAAACCCGCCAGCCCAGCAATTTTCCCAACATTGTAAACAAACAATAAACAATCCAATCACAACAATCGCTCATTGTTTTGAATCAACGTTCTCCGACCTCGGGCTCGCTCTCCAACACCGGCAGCCAGTCAAACGAATCCGCCGGCTCACGCACACACACACGCATCTACTGTGCCAAAAATAGCCGCTACCACGCTGGCGATCTAGACTATATATACACAGCGCTCCGTCGCGAAAAAACGAGAGAGGCGGCCTTCAAAAACGCCTGCTCTAGAATTCGAGCCGCAATCTACATTCTGGCGGTCGCATCGGGGCCGTTGATTAACTTTTCTGCAAAGGGCAAGGAAAGTGCATTAGACGAAGCTCGATCGGTGAGGTGTAGGTGTAAAAGTATAAGAGCGCGCGAAGGCCACCTGCGAGACAGTCGACACGAGTACCGACCTAGCTCAACCCAAGAGGCAGAACCGGCTCGAGCAGACAGCGCGCGCAAATATCACGTACGCCGCTGGAATAATGCATGCGTGCGCGTGCACTGGGACGAGTGGCAATTTTTCGAAATGCCAGCTGTGTCTGGCTGATGGTGTAATTGTTGGGATCTTTTTGGATTGGTGTTGGAGTGTGAATTTTTTTTTTTATGGAGCAGTTGCGGGTGGAAATGTATTGTTATTTAAAATTGACCGGACGCTATTGTAATAAAAGTGGCGGAAGGCTGGCTCGCTGAGATGCGGAGCGTTTTAAAAGTGTTTGACACGTCGTGAGTCATGAAAAGTTGTTTGGAAAAATAACACGTAGACGTGGGTTTATACGTGACTGACGGTGAAAATTTTGTTATAGAATTGTTTAAAAGTTCTAGAATAATCATGCTTTTTATAATTGTAGTGATTCTGCTATTTTAGAATTTGGGAATTTTAAGATTTTCATTGTAGAACATTTTTGCACGATTAAAAATACAGAAATATGTAATAAAGAGAAACATTTTAATTTTGTAATCTTAAGTAATATTATTTTTTAATTCAATATTTTTTTTGATTAACAACGCTTTAAAATAAATTTATTTCTGAATTATATTCAGAAATTTTCCGTAATATTTACATTTATGAAATTACCGATACAACAAACTCTACGGATCGAGAACGAAATTTGATAAACCAGTTTTTGGGCACAAATTTAACGGTACACTACACTGTAAAAAAATTCAGATTCAAGTCTTGTCTTAATACTTAATTTTGTTACCAGGTGAATTTTTCGAAAATTCAAGGTAAAGAATTACTATTAAACGCTTTAATTCATATAAAAAACGAAGAAAATTTTCCTATCTATTAATAAATAAAATAACTCAGTAATAATATAATATTCCAATCAACTACCAACAAAACTAAAGAAAAAAAAATTATCAAAACCTACATTCTAAATTTTCTAGTGAATTCTCAACTCTGCACCTCTACCTACATACTCGCCCGAGCGCACCGCCTTGCATCCAAAAATAATCCGATCTCATTGCCACGTGCAATAAAAACCCACTTCACTAAACACTCACACCAAACCTCAATTCAAATCCACCCATCCATCCAAACAATCACTAACCTACTCACACACACTCTAATTACATGACAATCAACCTACCGGTATACAAACACTCCCGTCAGCTTCTCGATAACGCTATCCTCTTCAGCCTCTCACAGGCCAACCGATCTCTCACTAAAAAAATCGGCGCTCATCCGATCAGTCGGTGCGCGCGCGCTTCACTGGCTGGCCCCGGCGATCATCATCACAGTACGTGCCGGCGTTCGTCTCCTTCTCCTCCCGCGATTTCCTCCTCCTCCCACTTTCCTTAACCGCGCGGCGCTCTCGTGTATACACATACCTATATACATGCAGCGCGGAGCAGAGAGAGCCGCGATATCGCGTGGCTGCTGATTCATCCTACGAGAGGCGATCTTGACTTTGATCGCGGTGCCTCTTTTTTTTTTCACTCTGCTCTCTCGCACGCGCGCGCGTTTCGCTGAAGGAGGAAACCACATTTATCGGGGACTTTATTTTGTTGTCGGATTTTTTTTCTTTTTTAATTGCGTCGAGAGTGAGTTTTAGAGTTTTGTAATTGCAGTAGGAAATGAAGGAATGGACATGGTAATTTACTTGTGACTTATTACTGCGAGAGGAGAGTGTAAGTTTCCTTGTGCGGCTCTTGTGCGTCAGTGGGATGTATTGCGGTAGCGGCGTAATTTTAAAGTTTTGAGAATCGCGAGCGATGCGGAAACAGGGTCAGATCGCGAGATATGATGCGAGATTAATGTTTTATTAATAAACGGGGATTTTAATAAAAAGACGATTAATAACGAGTCTTGTTTTATTGTTTGATTATATGCTTTCAACGTTGTGACGCGGGAGATTTTTTACTTTTAAAACAGCACGTCATATTAATCAAATTGATCATTATGAAAAGTACTTTAATTTTTACACGATTAAGTAGATAAAGAAATGCACGGTAAGACAAACAAAAACTCGGATTCAACTTTCATTAATCGACGAACGCTCGACGGAATAATTAGCGGATCATATTTCACGAAAGTTCGCAAGCGATCCCGCAAGTTGTTTACGAATACCGTGCATTGTGTAAGCGAACACTGAGAACGCCAGTGACGTCGTATTCGCTCGGACGGAGCGCGATGAAATTGTCATCCTTTTAAGACCTACTTATATACCTTCGCGACTATATACGTATAAGAATCTCGCTCGCGGATGATTAGTTTATGTAACCGAAATCGTTCCTTCTCCTGCGTGTTCTTCGAAAAACGCATTATCATTACCCATCTTTTTGTACCCTCGGTGCACGCGCGTTTCGCAACGCTAGCTTTTTACGCGGAGACTTTAGATCCAGCGACCCACTTCTCAAAGTCCAGTCAATAAAACTACTATTCTTCCTATACATACCGAGTCTAATAATATCGCAAGCTCTCGCTTATTCGAAAGCTCAGCATCAAAGATCTCGCGTATCGATACTCACGTTTTAATAAACATCCATTATCATCGACGCTATCCCAACGTCAACCGACGCACACCAATCTACGTCTGCGGCGCAAAAAACAGCTCTCAAGCATACCCCCCGTCAATCCACGACGACAAAGGACACCGAAGCCCTACGCAAAGCTCCGCGTTAACCCCCTCGTCGAGCTTTCGCTTAGAACCCACTCGAAAAAAACACTCGCAGGGATAAACCGATCGTGAATGATTATCTAATCATGCATCGTATCGGCCCTGAATACGTCCCATCATGCAGACTCGGAGCTCGTTATCCCGCAGGGGCTGTTATCTCAGCGCGTCCTAACCTCTCCGCGCAAAGCTCTCCCCCTGGCGCGCGCGCACCAAAACCCTAGACGTAATAGCTACACACACACGCGAGTACACATACCTGGATTCGGGCTAGTTGCGAGCGCCAGTGCAGCTGATTTGGCCCCGTGCGCACTCGACTGGCTCTCCTCCGAGGATATATTCAGCGATCCCTGTATAACGAGGCTCGTTTGTTTGTTTTTCTTTTTCCCCCAAGAAGGTACGTAAGCACGCTGCTCTATCTCGCGTTATTCGGCGCGCGCGCGGCGGCTGCCTCAAGTGCGCTGGCTCAATGGCGGCCTGCAGAGCGCGCATGCGTTCTTCTCTTGGCCCCCTATAGTTTCTGTCTGGCTCGATCGGCTGATGCTCTCTTTCTGCGGCCAGCGTGTGTATATATACGTTACGTACAGTCTCGTCTTCTTCTTGCGGAGTGGTGTGCGCGCTGGCTCTGTGGGTGAAGATTCGCTGTACGTGCTGGGTATTGCAGCGGGCTGGAGTCTTGGGAGAGTTGGTAAAAGCGCGCTGGGTTTGCGAAGGGGGTGGGTTGAAAGGAATTTTGGAGAGGGTTTGTAGCGGGGAGTTTGGAAATTTAATCAATTGGAAGAGGAAAATTGGAGTTTGGATCTTGCGGGTGTAGGGGAGGGCTGGTGTTTCAATTTATGGGTAAACAGTTTGTAAATGAAAGTGAGTTTTTGGATCGGTTTTGTACTATTGCTGTTCTTTGGGGAATTGTTTTTAGAGGATCGTATTTTTGTTTCGAGAAATGTTAATTCAAAGTCTTTTTCTTCTGAGATTTATTTTTGAATTCGCTTAATATAGATTTTGAATTTTTGGGCTTTAAAAATATTGTAGAAACTTTTGACATGTATAAAAATAGTAGTGGTAAATATTAAATACTTTGAAAATTTTTACTAACACATTGAATTCTAAATTTTATTATATTTAAATAAACTCAAGTTTAGCAATCTAATTTAATTTTTAGTATTTCATATAAACCAGTTAAAAGTAATTCGGAAAGTATTATAAAAATTTAAACGTCAAGAGTTTGTATCATAGAAGACAATTTTTTATAAAACTTTTACTTTTAATAAAAAAGCATAGTCTTGCCACATCCTGCACTGTATCTACTTAAATAATTACAAAGTATTTTTAATTTTCTTTTTTTTTATAATCAAAAATCACCGTGACAGATTTAAACTATATTTAATCTTCTGATCTTCACGGAATCTTTCTAAATAATATAATTCAGAAATTATAAAATTTATTTTATGTGAGAATTATATTATACCGCAATAGCAAATAATAATGAACTTGTTTTACTTTTTCATTACTTATCGAAATGAAATAAGTATGATTTCATATATGGTATACTACATTTTTCCAAATAATATTTCATAAGATCAAAAAATTCCATTGGATCCAAATAAATAACTTTGAAGGGAGAAAACGATAAAACTTTCGTAGATTTTATCAAATTTTTCTCTCACTGTAACCACAAGACTTTTGTATTTTGAAACTCTGATGAATTTATTTTTATACTTTCCAGCGTACACGCAATATCCAAACTTTTTATTGCAAAAATAAAAAATATCAATCCGAAAACTTCCCGTCAGTTCCTCTCATTACCGAAATCATAAATAATTTACCAGCACCACAAAATACAAACTCGTAAAAAATACTCGAACCCCTCTCTTAACGAGCCAAACTTCACCCAACCCCACAATCATCATACCAAACCAACCAAACTTTCTCCTGCTTACCGATCCTCCCAAACACCCTCCAAGCAATAAAAATCTCCGAACCTCCCTACACAAAATCTCTGCCAACTCTCGTGACAACAGAACCCCCAACATCCCAACTCCCATACAGTCTCCTGCGACTGATGGCTCCAGCGATCGACAGAGCGCGCCTACACGCTGAGCCGCATGATAAAGGGATGAGATTCGAATAGTCAGGTGCGATCGACTTGAATGGCACGCGAGGAGGTGGAGGCAGCGAAGCGCGCAAGCAAGCTCAGGGCCATAGACAGCATCGGCAGCGCGCGCAGAGACAAGGAGCTTATGTGCGCGCGCTTTGACACGTTGCCTCGTGTGTACCGGCGCCCTTTGTGCTAGCTGCAGGAATTTTGATTGATTTATTTTCCAGACCTCATGATATGCCGAGCGCGCGCCGATGTCGATCGTCGAGCCATTGTGGTGCAGCGCCACTTGTGTGACTTACGAGCTCGCCGCGGCGATTTTTTCTCCGTTTTTTTTTTTTCGAAATTCGCAGAGCTGGGACGAATGAGAGGAAGAGGGATGAAGGTTGCGCATGAGGGAGTCTAGCGTGGATGGGATTTTTTTTTTTGTTTTAGAGGGCTGCAGCGAGCGCGCGGTCTTTGAAAGGCGATTTGATAGCTTTATTTTTATGCACGCGGGGAATCGACTTTTTCGACGTTGTAAATGATGGGCCGCCGGCAGAGGTGACGGATTCTTTCGCAATCGCAGACGAATAGCTTGCAGTTTGAAAAACTGTCCGGCTTTTATGGATTTTTCGGTTATAAATGTTTTTATTGCGGGCCGAAGTGGTTGAGGGCTTGCAGTGCCGCTGCTTTTGCGGGGTTAGTTACTTGAAAATTCAACGGGGTATGTCAACTTTAAAATTTTACGGCTGTTTTGTTTTTAGTAAAATCAGAATCGTTTTTATTGAAATCTTTTCATCTGATATCCAGAAATGGTAACTGGATCAAAATGTTTTATTTAAAATGTCAGTTCGAAGAAGAAGTTTAATAAAATGTTGAATATTGGAATCTTATTAAAAAGCTTTATTGCGTTTCGATTCAAATGTATTATTCTATCGAATCGATTTTATTATTAAATAGATACTGTAACAAAGGATTACATTATATTCTATAATTTTATTGTATAGTCAATTTTGGATGTTAATCAAGAAATCGATCATATCTAGACTCGTGTTGAGTAACTTAATTGAATTATGATGATAAATTGAACGATGCTAATACACAGAAAATTAATGAATTCATGTAAAGAAAGCGATCGATTGCATTCAGAATTACTGGCGTATATACACTTTCAAATACAAAATCATTATAAATTTTATAAATTATTTTAATATACAATTAAAATCTACGCTTTATAATGAAGGAAAACAATCAGAGAAAATCAATAAAAAATGTAATATTTTTCCGTCATCTTTTATGTAATGCTTTTTTAAAAAAAAAACAGACTGTTTAATGATACAACTGTTACATTGGGCATTCATTTGACCCTTGGGTGTAAAGTCAACTGTTTGTAAAGAAAAATGCTGCGAAACTTCAGAGTTAAGATAGTGTAAATCAACTATTACCTTCGACAGAATTTTAAACTTTGTGTACAAGTGTCAAATATGAAAGTTACGGCTCTAAATAAAATGTATATTTTACCTTATAGCAATTTTTTTTTTAAAAAGCATCGCATCAAACTTTTCCAAGAGTCTACTTGGTAAAAACTATTTCTAGTAAAAAATATTAATAAAAAAGTTGTATTTCATACAAAAAATAAGTTATCTTTTAAGTTTATTAAAGTCATGATTCCAAGAATTCCAAGAATCCATTTAATTTATATTTTTATTTTAAAGTTATAAAGTTCATATAGTCGGAAAATGATTTTAAAAGAACTGTATAAGATTTGATTTATTTGACATTATCAATTCTCGCAAATCTTAAGTTGGCTTTGAGCTAGGTGTTTATTAGATAATTGAAAAAAATTGAAATATTCTTATGTAGAATATTCCATTTTTATAATTATAAGAATGCTTTTCACGAGACTACACTAATGAGGAAAACTGTACAGTGTTATCACAATCTTCTTGAAAATTTTAATTGAAAATGGATTAACCATATGATTTTAAAAAGTTTTCACACAACCATTATGTAACTTTATTTATTAGAAAATAAGTTTAGTATTTTCTAGCTAATAGTCATTACATTCTTTTCTAACATTTCAATAATAAAAAAATGTTAAGTATTACATTTTTTTGAGCAAACAATTCCCGAAAGTGTTCCATTTTAAATCTCGCGAAAAAGGGAACTTTCACTTTAATCCCGAACTCATAATGTAGATATTTACGGTTCAACGAGGTAACGGCGCAAAGGATTATCTTTTTAAAAAAAGCAGCTGCAAATGAATGCGCACAAATGACTATATAGCTTTACTGTCACATACATCGCTCTATATTTACGAAACCATAAAAACGAAACGTGGAATTTCAGAGAAATTCACACTTCGATTGTTGAGAGTTTTATCTGGTTAAGTGAGCGAGCTGATTGCAGTTACATGTACAGGAAGATGGAAAATGGACGTAAATTAAGTGGTTAGGTATTTCGTTTTATTAAAACTGTTGAATTTTTTTGTTTCTTTGATGTAAAGAATCAATGATAATAAAAAATACAAAAATTTTACTGTGTGCAAATAAAACGGAATATTTTACTTTAATTTTTTTATAATATTTTTTATGACACATGGAAACGCATTTGATTTGAATTGTGCAATGAACTATCGTAGTATTTATTTTATTTTTTTCATAAAACTGAATATAAATAGAAATCATAAATGATTGAAAAATAGTTTTCAAAGAATAAATAAAAAAATTTTTTATTTTGCAAGTATTCTGTCAAAGAATTTTATTTTTACTACCTATATTTGCACATTTGTACCGATTTTTCGATTTTGCTTCAGTTGATTCCATAACTTGTGCATCCATGTGCAGAACTATATATTTAAAAAAAATCTCATATAAAAAAATAATTATATTCTAAAAATTCCAGCATCATTACTCAATAAAAAAGTTCATAGCAACACACGATCACCCCACAAAAAAAAACAGCAAACCATCTCCCAAAACTTTTAATCACTTTGTCACCTTACCTCACCCCTCAAAACCTCACCCCCGAAAATTCCCATCTCACAAGCGCATTCATCCCGGAAATTTTCACGCACGTCCCCAGAACCTCAACCCGGCTACCAATTAGACGTCAAGCCGAATATACCAATTAAGCGTCCCGTGTGCCTAGCAGTTAGAAACTCCGTTTCCGATTTTCGCCCGAAATAATCGCGCTTCTCTCTCTCTCTGCGGCTCTCAAAGCTCGGACGCGAGCCTTTGGAGGAGCCGGCCCGGAGAAAAGCCAGCCGCGTATATATCATAAAGGACCCGGCGAGCTTGCGTATATAGCCAGCCACAAAGAGCGCGCGCGAAAAAGACGAGCGGACAATGGCCGCGCTGCGTATCCAGTGGTAATCTCGTAAAAAGGTTGTATGTAGGCGGGACACAATGGGACAGGCGATGATGCCTCTCCTTTTACTTTGCCGGAGTGAATGTCTCTTTTCGGCCCGATACACGTGAGCTTACGAGGATATATATAAGGTGTGTTCACGTGTGCGTATACTTACGCCTCTGTATAATGCATGTAATTTTTGAAGGTATATATAGAGCCGCGGCTCCGAGGCGCTTTCATTGTTAAGGTCAACGATTTTTCTTATCAGCCGTGCGAGCGGCTCTCGTTTTACGAGCTCGCGTGAATACACACAAGGCTCGAGTGTAATTCGGTTGCGAAGCTATAGGTGAAAAAAGTTCGGAGCTGCAGCGCATGACTCATGGAGCGACGAATTGCAGGGTATTTTTTTTCTCCTTTTTGTTATAATCGGGGAGCGCTGCAGCTGCGATTGCAGTGATTGAAACGGCCACTTGTGCGATGGATTGTTGCAGTTGGAGAGCTGGGGCGTCCAACTTTGTAGCTGGCGCTGTATGAATGGGCGCGCTGAGACTGAGTTATGGAGCGGTTCTGTGCACGCCGGTGCGCAAAGCGGCGCATACTTGGGGCATGAGGTGTAATTATCGGCTTTATCGATACTTTCGCTCGTTGTCCGTGAAGTTTGAATAATTGATGATTGATAAGATCGGTGATTTTGCATATTTGGGGAATGTTTGACAAAGGCGAGAAAATGTTGGTTTGGAAATTTGAGAAGATATTTTTAAATTAGGAAGAGACTATACGAGTGTGAGAGATTAATTTTCGAAAACAATTCATTCTTTGCACAATGCTAATTAGTTATTTTTTTATCGCACTTAATTTTATTTTGAAGAAATTTCGTTTTAAAGTCGTTTAACATTATAAGTTATGCGTTCAGGATCCAAACATCGTTGGCACCATTCATGCGGTCGTTCGTCGTAAAATTACACCAGCCTTTTCGTCATCATCTTAATCTTGATCTTTATGGTCGATCTTATTGTAGACCTATTCGAAGAGTTCATGAACAATAGAGCTCTTTTAGAGCACAAATAACTTTTTTTTCTGCGTGACATAAGACTGCCTTACTTGTAGATAAAAATAAATCTCCTGAAATGTTTGCGATTTAAATTTAAATAAAAATTTCGACTAAAGCGCTTTAAAATTGCCTGGACAGGATTACTTGACTGAAACTATAATTTTGTAAACAAATAAAAAGATGCCGTAAGGGCTTTTAAAAAAGTATATACTTCACTCGTGTAAAATTGCGATCCCTTAAACACCCCAAAAATCAACGTTAATGTTGAAAATATCTTTTTTAACCTAGATTTTATGATAGATAACTATAATTAAGCTAGGCAATAACATCCTCGCTTAGGGTTCAGCGCGATTTTATTGATATTTCTAAATATGGAAGGAAATTTAGAAAGCATTAATTGTAATATGCAGTCATTGATTATTGAATATTTGATAGATGCTGTGAAATTATTGCAAGATCTGTTTTGTGAATTATTGATTATTAAATTATTCATAATCCCTGGCCCCGATTATACATTTATCATTTATTGAATGGAAAATTTTCTATAAGAATAAAAAAATCGCATGGGTGGTAGAACGACGAAAAAAAAAATAGTATCACATAAATTTGAGTTAAAAGTTACTATAGTTGGCTATAGTACTACAATACTACAGTTTATTATACTTTGCGAAAAATTCACGCTCATACATTTTATTGCGTATAATAAATAACACGAAAGTTATTAGTTACGTCAATAATATGAATAATGTGTAATATCTTAAGCTTTCAAAATTAAGTAAGGATATTTGGAAATGATGCCAGAAAAAAATCTTTTATCTGCACCTTGCGTAAAATCTTTGATATAGAAGCAAATGCTCTATCATAAATGATATCGTAACAGAGTGGACGATTGCAAATTGTACGTTTGAAAAATATTTCTTAAAAATCTTATCATCTGATATTGATTTATTTACTACAAGGATAAATTCTAAGTATAAAACGTTTATTTCTTCGTTTTTACTCTATCGCGGACATCGTTTTATTTTTATGCTTTTCCGCGGCCATTTCCTTTAATTTTACGCGTCTTAATAATATCTAGAGATAAAGCTGTTGGAGTTTTAGTTGTTGCGTACTGACCTACGCAACCGTGGTTTCCTTTGTTTTAGAACGTCAGAGCCAACTATTGAATTAGTATATTTTAAAAAATTATGGATAAACCGAGATGAAAAATATTTTTTGAAAAGGGTGTAACTTTATTAGTTTTGATTACGACTTTACGAATATTAAAATAAAAAAAAAAACATGTATTAATCATCACAATAAGTTTTTATAATTTTTTTAATTAATAAAAAATTGTTATAACCTATGTTAAAATGTTACATTAAACGAAATGCTAATGTTAACCCTGTAAATTGTATTCAGCTTATATGTAATTAGCGCATAAAAAACTCATTTTATTAGTATTGAAACTAGTAAATGGATCTTTTTTTATAGATAGATACTCAGAAGTTTAGCGATCACACTATAAAATATGCAAGATGTTTTCTTGTTTTTATAATCAGCTATGTCATTGTTAGAAGAATTACAATTTGCTTCAACTGTGCAAAAATTTATTAAACATTTTATCAAATTACGTCTACCTTTAAATAATTACATATTGGCCTCGAGAACGTGACTGTTCTGTATTATAATTACATGATTAAAAGGGACTTATCTGAAGTGGAGTTCTAAATTAATTAAACAAATAGTTTTCGCATTCGAAGAGATCAAATATATACCTATTTATTATTAAGGAGAATTTATTATTAACGTCGTACACCAACGTACCACACAGCTACCCTAATTTTAAAATATGTACTATTTAAAATAAATGAAAATTAAAATTGCTACATCTTGGTTCGCCGAAGATCAATAAATGTCCTACACAGATCAATTTTTGCCATGAACAATACAATTCTTAATCACATCAACATACCTTCATCAACCGAATTTTAATAAAATTAGCCATATTAACAAAAATTACCCATAAGTAATAAAAAACTGATTCCCTCGTATAAATCTATACAAGATTGGACTTTACTTACACAGGTAAGATATAAACAAAGTATTTACTACAGGTGAATCTATAAACGAAAAACCTCAAGAAAGTATCGTAAACCCAAACAAAACCATTTCTCCCCTAAAAAAAATATCCACGCAACAATTAACAGCTACAAAACACACTATCCTCACCATTTACGCCCAAACTTCCTCCAATCACCTTGTCCCAGCTCATGCAACTACAGCAATATAAACCCGCTACGCGCGCGAACACCAAAAGACTCTAGCATCGTTTGCTGCACGCACGTCCGCCCGGGCGATCGGCCGTGAAAAATGCCAAAGTGCTCTCTCTCTCTTTCCTCTACAGCTCGCACCGCTGGCGTCTCTCTCTCTCTCTATCCTCGCAAAAAGAAAAAAGCTCGAAGACTTAAAAACTGCGCCAGCTTCCTACTCCCCTGTATTATACCCTCCCCGGATGGCTCCAGCTCTCTTTTCTCTCTCGCCTTCCTCCGATCGTTCTTTATTGTATCGTAAATACATCGCACCTACCTTTTATTACCGGCGCTTCCGGCGCCTTTCTTTTTCTCTCTTTACGAGGAGAGGAGAGCGCCGGCTTTTTTGCGCCGCGGCGAGAGGCGCAAGCGATGAAAGCTCGCTTTGTTATCGTTGATTATCGCCGGCGCGTGCCTTTTATCGGCGAACGTTACGTAATTTATGAGACTTCTATGATTACGCACGGGACGAGCCGGGATCGCTCGAGAGGAGACTGATTATTTCGAATTGTCGGAGATAATAGAGCTTTTGTTGGAAGCGCGAGAGAGAAAGGCTATTTTTATGTTTTTTCGAATTTCGATGTCGCAGCTAAACAGAAAACAGCTAACAGGGTATATATTCTTTATGAGCTGGGCAGTATTGCCGAAGTGATATTTTAATTTGATTGAATTGCTTGATGAATTATGGAGGATGATGAGGGCGATCGAAAGTTGCGAGCGATGAAATAAAGAACGCACTTGTTCGGGGAAATTTAGCTTGTTTTTCACGTTTATTTTAAGTATTTGCGCGTAAGAGTTGGAGTTTGGCAAACTCACGTTTTTGTTTAAGCGAAGGCCGATTACTTAAGGTAAAGTCACTAATGAAGCTATAATTAATTTGCAAAAAATGATAAAACATCGATTTAACGCATATCTCGAAGTGTAGAAATTTTTCCACCAAATGATTAAATAATTATTTTTAAAATAATTAAATGAAGATTTATTATTAAATTATTTTTAGGATATTTGATTTATTATTGAATTATATAAATCTAAATATTTTATATAATCGATTATGCATTAAACCTATTTAATTATTAATAAAAAACCGATTTAAAAATAATTTAAATTATAATCATCTTTGGACTTTATTGTTATATATAATTAAAATTTAAATATGCTAGTGCATTGATATTTTAATATTTTTCTTTACACGTTATATACTCGTTTTGGCTTTCAAAATTTAGTTAGCACGGTCGACGTTGGCCGTGTGTCTCACCACAGTAGAACCTAATTTGAAAATAAATATAAATTAAAAATAGTTTACCCAACTATTTTAAGCTTTTCCTTACCTCAACAGAACAAAAACACAAACGTTTCAATAAGCACTCACGCTGTATTGGAAATTCAAAATTACGTACATTACATAAGTTCCCAATTTCCAAATAACCATATCCCTTTCAGCGCAAAGCATAAAAGACTCCTTATCGCCGAGAAAAGAAACAAGCAGATCCGTTTAAATTTTAAAAATCCCAAGGCTAAGACCGCCTCGCACGCATTTCCCGATTCTAACCAGAATGAAATTCATTCCGACCCAGTATTGCTTGGCTGCTTTCACCAGAATGAAAAGTCCACTCAGCAAGTTGGCGTGTCAATATTTTCACTCGAACGAATTTCCCGCGCAACTTGGAACATCTATTTTATTGTATAATAGTCAGCTGCAAACATCGCGGATAGACGAGGGATATCGGGACAAGCCGAAGAAATTACGAAGCTCGATCGTGAAGGAAAAAAGACGGAGGAGAGATTTCGAAGAAAGAAGCCCAGAAGCAATCGACTCATTGTCTCCGTTTCCATTTTCTTTCTGAACTTCTTGGACAAATTGCTCGCCTGATGGGAGCATACATCCCTCGAATCGTTTTGAAATAAAAAGAGCGCTGCAGCTTTCTCTTTGGCTGGGCGCTCGCTGAAATATTTAACCCGTCGAGCTTGGGATTAGATCGCGCTCGGAATTTCAAATTATTCGGAGACAATCGAACTGATACAACTGATTGATCAAGCGAGTTGCTCCATAATCCAGCATCCTCTACTCGATTCGACATTTTCAAGCGAAAAGTTAAGCAAAACATAAACAAATAAAGTATACGACTAATGCTTCTTTGATTCCGTAACTTTCCCGCCGACAGCCAAATCTCGTCCAGCAGCTTGCGAAATAATTTATCATGTTTCATTATCTCTCGATTTCTTCTCCCTCCTCCCTCCTCCCCTCGCTCTCCTGCTCTAATTTCCCAAGCACCCTTTGCCAGCCTCCCCTCGTCCCTCGTTGTCTCGCGAGATTCGTCCTCAACAGCGAAGAACGAGCTGCCAATCCCAGACACTATACACTATACAGAGAATCCCCCGTATATATATCGATCGGGAGGCTCGAGAGCGCGCGGGCGGGCTGCCTGCGCGCCATCGATTAACTTTGGAATTGTCGTCGCGCGGCTCTAAATTATCGCGCGAGATTAATTCCACGCGCGCGAGCGCGTATAGATCAGGCCTCGAACATTCCGCAATATGCTGCGATATTTTCGCTCACGTGCGAGCGGAGCCCGAGCTTTGCCCACGTCTATCGGATTATTCATTATTTTCGGCCGCGTGTCTATTAATTATTTATTCGGCGCGAGTCGCTCGCTGAGTGGAATTTATTAATAGGCGCGCCGCGGGGGGCGCTGCGATCGACTGTTGGGGGCGCTGCTCTTTTTGCGAGAGAGAGAGAGAGCGGATACTCTTTTTGCTTTGAGCACGGGGATTCGCTCGCGTGCCATTCTGATTAAATTTGTGAATTGGATAGATATATGCGCTAAGTGTGCAAAGATTATCCTTCGCGGATTTTAATAAATTAATGTCGGAGGTCGCGAGGGGAGATTGAAACGAACTCGATATCGGGGATGTTTCGGGAGAGGAGGGGGAGGGGCTGAGTTTTAATCTAATGTGCGACTTGTTAGTTTTGGTGTATTTGGTTCGTGAAGGTGACTGTAACGATTTTGGGAAATAATTTGTTTGGTTCTTTTTAGCGAAAAAATTTCTAATTGAGATTTGGGATTTTGATAAAAAATATAGTTATAAATGAAAATGGTTTTAAATATTATTATTTTTATTGAAAGACTGTTTTGATTTGTTCAATTTTTTTTAAAATTGAACAAATCAAAACTTTATAGAAAAAGAACAAGTTTTATACTTTACGCCAGTCTCTACGTGATTTTTCAGAATTTTTTTCAAGATAGAAAATAGTAGACAAATAAACTTTTCAAACTTCTATCACAAAATTGGAAAAACTCAAAAATAAATAAGTAAAAATTATTCTTTATAAGGACAACGAACTTCGCTATCTTTTACCAATCAGAGAATTTTCATGAAAGTTAGATATATAATTCATGAAATAAAATAGAACAATAAGCGTATTTAGAGACATTATTTTTTTTTATGTTTCCTTGTCAGTAAATAATCATTTTAACTTTTATTTTAACGGTATTACTAATAGTTCTTTGCTATTATCTTTATGCATTTTATAATTTAGTACAATGTTTGAAAAATTCATTCTACTTAAACAGAGTTTTCGTCTATCGGAAATTCCGAAAAATAAAAGCAAAGTTAATAAACGACGAAAAGTTTTTGAAGTACGCATTTTATAAAATAGGGCTGCGAATTTCCGCCAAAAGGGGCTTTTATTTTGACAAAATGCAGGCATTACAAAAGCTTTCAGGAAAATACACACGCTGTAAATAATTAAAACGTCAGTGTTTGATCCGCCATTCCGCATTTATAAAAAAAAATCCATCACCCATCGAACCAATATTCTAAATTCAATCAACAGCATTGAAGTGTCCCCCTTGAAAAAGTAACAAAGTCCTCCTCAAAAAGTAATAGCCAAAAAAAAGCATTTCATCCTCTAAACACGTCCTTGACAGACAAACGTCGCAATTTTCAAACGACGCAAAATAATCGTAGGAAAAAGAGCCAGCGTGTTTACAAACAGCGCGCGAATCCATCGATATAATCGCGGCTATCAGTGGAAAAGTCGCGTGCTCGACTCGAGCGCGGCGCTAGGATGAGACTGGCTTTCTTGTTTACGAGGCCGCAATGACCCAGAGTTACTTGAGCGCACTGCCAGTCAAGGTCAATTAAAAGCTGACTACGAAATTCGCTCAACGAAGCGCGGCAATTAGAGTCCGAGCGAGCCTTACAGGAAAATAAAACACTTAAGCCTGGACTAGGCGAGCGATTGAAAGAGCTTTTATGTAACGCTTTATTTCAGTGCTTGTACATTTTCCTCGTGCTCTGGCATGTTCGTTCGACGATTGCGCAATCTAAAAATAGGTGTAATGACGGCTTGACAGGGAGTGTAGGATAAAGGTTTTGGTGTATATGAAAGCTTTTGAGGTTCAATGAAGACTTTTGGAAAAAGTTAAATGAATGAAGCGAATGAAGCTAATTGAAGTAGTTTTTGATCGTTCGTTGAAATAATGATTGAAAATTAACGGTTGATTGGAAACTTTCATTCATTTAATGTATGTGAAGTTAAAAATATTATAAAATGAATTTTCAACAATTACATATGTGCAGATTTATTATTGAGTGCTCAAAAGATATTTGTTGCATTGCAAATGATTCTTTTATGTGTAATCAGAAACTCGTTTTCTGTGAAAAACGATGCATTTTATAATCATTAAAAATGAGTTATAGACTAAATGAAGCAAGAGATTTTATAATTATGATAATTATACTTAAAGCGATGACTAATATTATTTTCCAAATGTACAAAGTTGATAAAACAGATATTTTTACAAGAATAAATTAAGAGATGCTGAAGTGCTTTGAAAATACAAAGTAGATATGACGCCTATTTAAGTATAATTATTTTGTATTTTTTAATTTTCAAAAAATTTGTATGAGAAATTAAAAATTTTAGGATAATAATATTATATTTGTGCGCAAAATAGGTATTTCGTCACTTAATTATTATACAACGCAGTTGCTTGACCGATTGTCATACTTTCTACTAAAATTATGAGCATTCTTCGTCTTTCTTTCTACTTCTGGTGACGTCACATGATAAGTAGTTAAAATAGATCTTTTGTAAGAGTACCTATATTAGATCTGTATAGAGCGATTATTCGAGCACAGACTATAACAGAGAACTGAAAGGAATTTGTATATTACGAAAATATAATATACAAATCTTAAAAAATAGATTTTGCTTAATCATAAAAAAAACGTAATTTATTTTTAATCTTATTATGTTTCTAATTTTAGACGTCGCACCAAAATAAGAATAATTATTTTATTTTTTGATATTAGAATAAAGACGTATTTGGCAGGTTAACTAATGATAACAATAAATAGCAAATTTAAAATCAAGTAATTTTATTGATGTGGAATTGATTCTAATATTGGTAGACATTACATTTCATAATGATATAGGATTGTAATTTTTCATTGTCCACAATTTGTCTTTGTTCTAAGTACTTTAAATACAAATTGCCATATACATAGATAATTTCACAAAGGAACATAAAAAGCTACAACAAACAAGAGCATCACAAGTGTAACTATCGCTTCTCTGCCTCATTCACAAATGACACATCGTTTTTAATCTGAATATATTCTTTATATGTTCAATGATTCCGGCTTGAACAATTTTGTGCATCAAGTGCTCAAACGCTTCAACGTATGTCGATCCAAATTCCATTTGATGACGTCTACTCTAACAGCCAATCAGCTTTCGATTTTTTCACATATAGTCCTATTCCGTAATAATCAATGAAGTGTTCGGGTGAGATGCAGATTGCTTTTTGGTTATCCTCCAGCTTTCTCACACAATCATTTGCTTTTTCAACTTTTATTATTCTTTTACGTAACCTTTGGATCTAAGGATTATATGAATATTGTTTAACGTAACCAGCAAATATGAATATACACATGTTAGAGTTAAGTATTTCATCGAAGGTATCTAAGACATGGTCTATGTATTTAATGTTGAGAAAGTCAGAGTAAAAATCCATTGAGCACTTTATCGATATATCAATAAAATTCCATTCCATATAAATCTAACTCGCAGGTCAGTTCTATAAGATTCTAACTCCTGCGTCAGATCCATATGAATCTATCTCGATTTCCGTGCCATATGATTCTAACTCACAGCTATTTTTATTTC